>OY776086.1:8080343-8331090 GCA_963675205.1 Catocala nupta
GTTACAAGTGCGTTGCCAGCCCTTTAAAAAGAAATGAAGGAGGGAAAAGACAAAGGAAAGGATAGGAAAAGGATCGGGGTAACTGGGCCTCCGGCTCTCTCACTCACCGATACGAAACGCAACAGTACGGGTACCGTTACTTCACGCCGGTATTCTGTGAGAGGGTAGTACTACCCCGGTCGATCCGGCCCATTCATGCTGAAACCAGCGAGGATCTACTACCAAATTAAAATCATTAAAATGTTTATTTTATGTACCCGGTACTCAAATATTTTAATTTAAGGTATTAGTTCTCCTTATTGTGCGCGGATAGTATATTACAATAAATTAAATATTTTTTAATTTTTTTAATTTAATTGCCTTTATTGCATCAAAAACCTTATTACCTTGAATTATGATACATTTTCGTTTATTTCGACTGTACAAAAAAGGATGACTATAATTTACTTTGTTTTAATTATTTTAGGACAAAAAAATACCTATATTAAAATGTCAGAAATGGATTCAGTAGCCGATTCTGAACAAAGTGCTATCAGGAAGTGCTTTTAATATGTTACACGTTGTATATGTCTATAATATTGTATGCCCAAGTGGCGGAACTAAGCTGATCTATAATGTAATTATGTAACATCCTCTGTACCTATGATTCACAATAAAACAATTTGAATTTAAATTAAAATGGATTTTTTAAATAGTGTTTGCAGCGCAATTGTTTTTTTTATTTATTTAATATTCACTTTCACACAAAACTAAAAATTTCTTTTTCTTGGAATCTCTTATTATAATATTAGTATGGATCATACGTTATTCTTGTAAGGCGACTCGGACTATTAGACTTATTGAATATCTAGGTGCCGCCACGTTTTTTGTCTAGTCTGGCTAACGCTTATCTAGTTTTACTGACAGTTAGTCAATAAGTATTAACTATCAAGCCAATAGTCAAAACTAACCTGGTCTGCGACCCCGCGCATGATCAATTTAGAGTGACCACTAGACGACTAAAAGAATAAAATCTGTCTGCCTACAAGAAATCCCATCACATTTAAAACGTTCAATTGACTAGGTCACTGAGCAATCTATTTAATAATAATAACAATATTAATAATAATATTCTACCACATACACACAACACTATCTAGTCCAAACTAACCAGAGCTTGTACTATGGGTACTAGACATGGATATACATACATATATACTTTTTTTTGTAGATACATACATATTATACATAGAAACACCCAGACCAAGACAAACATCCATGTGCATGCACACAAATATTTGTCTTGTGCGGGAATCGAACCCGCGATCTCGGGCGTGGCAGTTGGTTACACTAACCACTACGCCATCGAGGCCGACATCTATTATGTGCGCGACTCTGGGCTAGACAGACATGAACGATTTAACACAGTCATACGAACATAAAGACGTGCTACGAAGTCAATGGCCGACCTTGAACAGAGACTGGTTTAACTAGGTTCCGATTATGCGACGGTTTTACTGAATACTGTGATGAATGGCTAAGTAAAGGTCTCGATACAATCGTAAACTTGCCAATGAGACAAGTGTTTCGGTTTCTATACACACGACAGACGTTTATATGACATACAAAATGTTAAAAGAGTTTGGCACTTACACAAGTCACAAAGGAGCTGTGATTTGTACCAAGAAATATTATACCAAGTGCTAAATAAAATATTAAAGTTTATGATTATTGGTGTTCTACTATATCCATATGGCAGTATACTTACTACAGGCCGAAGGCCTACTAGCTTGGTATACAAAGCATTATTATGCATGACGTATATGAAAATAATATTAAAGAGATTTTCACAAAACAAAAACGCACAATACGCGTGACTTATGACGTATGAAAAAGTGCCTGCAGGAATTGAAAATAATCAACCGATTGGACACAAAATAATTGTAGACATGTGTCGGGGACTGTATCTCTTTTCGTGTAGTACCGTTTTTATTCGGCCAGCAGTATCGATATAATCCATACCGATACAACTGTCCGAATAGCTAGTATTACTAAACGGTGCTAACTGCTTACACATACAATTGTCGGCTTTTGTATTAATAACACAAGACAACTATTATAGAGTAAACAATCAAATCAACAGAGGTTAAATCACACGTGTTGTTCGTGTTTTGCCGGCCAGTCTAAAATACAACATTCTTAAGCATCTGCTCGATGACCTGTCGTCACGGAGACATGTGAGTTTACTGCTGAACAACATAACTGACCTACTTTGATCGACCCAGCGATCAAACCAGATGTCCTCACGATTGCAAACATAAGCACATAAGTTATGCCATTCGACCAGCAAGACGGTCTATTAAATTTAAAAAGTAACATTTGCAGTTTTAAATATCTTCATAAAATAAAATTATGCTACTTACTTCTGTAAGGGTCAACGCGCAGTGTTTGTCTGACACGTAGGGCATCAGCTATGTCGCGTCTCTTCACGCACTGGATACCGAGGTTCTTGAACTGGTACTCGTTGGAATCTTCCGTGATGCGGGTGGGGATGGTGCAGACACCCTTGTCGCATCGCTCGCGACCTACTAAGTTGTGCGGGTGCGGCCTGGGGGACACAAATATAGCTTTTTAACAACAACAAGTCCTCCAATACGAATTTCGGGCATGGCGGTTAATCTTCAATAAGGCTGAATATCTGCGTAAGAGGTAGTAGCGCAAACACAAGTCTACACTCGCTATTATTATTGTATGTATTTACAAAAAAAAAAGTATATATGTATGTTTATCCATTGTCTAGTACCCATAGTACAAGCTCTGCTTAGTTTTGGCTAGATGGTGTTGTGTGTATGTGATAGAATATTATTATTATTATTGCCTGCCGGAAAGAGCAGGCGCAAGACCAACGGATTTACGTGCTTTCTGAGGCAGAGGGATGATACATTACTAACTCCGGCCTGCTAATAAAAAAATAATGACAGAAATCTCTACAACTATTTGTTTTGACTTGACGAACACATCACATAACATGAAACCTCATACACAGCAGAGGCATTTACTACCAATGCCTCAAAAGGGATAAAAACTAGTAATGAATTGGAAAGTTGAAAAGATGTGAGAAAATTGAAAGTGTATACGATATTTTTTGCTTAAACTGAAGGAGATACCTAAATCGTACAGAAGGTCGTAGCCAAACGACCGTGTATTGGGTGCGGTGTCAACAAGAAGTCATGTTGGCTACTTGCGCCGGCAATACGATAGCTCTTATTTCAAAGGGCCGGCAACATGCGAGCAATGCTTTGCAGTACATGCGTTCACACCTATGCTACGCCAATATCGCATGTTTCTTTGCCAGATTTCTGTAGTACCCAATATATACCAGCCGCTGATCTCAACACGTTTTGCTCAAAACAATTTCCCCATAGAAACAACATAACGGCTAATACATACGTTTAAATATTAGGTACATTACGCGTATAACAAAAGCGTCTGTATTATGTCTGGTGGCTTTAGCATCGCGAATAAATAGCAAGTAACACAAATACGTAGCCATTAAAGAGCGGTTCGTTCTATAAATAGATTGCTAATGAATCATACGTTGGGTATTCATTAACTTCATATTTTGTATGCTTGTAATATAATATCAGTCATGTTTATAAACTGTCCCACTCCTGGGTTCTCCTGGGGCTTTTCTCAGTATCAGAAGTGTCAGGTCAAGATACTAAACGGTCTAGTACACTTGCACTAAACCATGACGATCACTATCCTGCAAAGCCTAACATTTATTTTAGTGAACTCTCAAATGTTTAGGTTTCTTTAGTAATAAGCTAGCTATTACATACATAGCTTCGAAACGTAAGAGGTACGTGCTATGGGGTGCAGTACAACAGTCTGCCCACGCGGCGGTTGCTGAATACTTATTAGTTATTATATTACTGAGCTTCCTCGTGCACCCTGTTTACTGTTTAAAATAGTGATTAAAATTTTCTTCCAGATATTTGCAATAGGGTATTTTACTCTATAAGAGAAAAATCTAAAATATATTATTGAGATAGCTTATGCAAAAAGCAGTCGGAGAACGTTAGTTTTAGTTCATAAAATAGCTAAGTTAATTTTAAAATCAAATTCAACGTTTTCAGTTTTTTTAATCTGTTTCATAACACCATTATAAATATAGTAGTCACCATGTTATTACGTTATACGGCTCTGTAAACTAAGAAGTGTCATCTATCAACAATGTCAACTGATCAGCGTACCTTTAATCGCTATAGGCTTTATATTATTTTTATTTTTGTATTCAGGTACAGCACACCATCGATAAGTAGAATAATAACTCATTTTAAAATATAAACAATTAACATAACATACAAAATATCACTGCATTTGTTTACACAGCCAACTGACGTCATGGCCACAGAGCAATAAGGCGTCCACTGAGTCCAGCGTTTTCGTCAAATTAGGCGCGAAATTTGAAAATGCATTTTATGGCATTAAACAATTTAAAAAAAAATTATGAAATTTTTAGTGCTTCATTAGCACTATAGAATCTAATTGAGACACTTCTTAAATGGGTGTAATACCCTATTGTTAAAAAGAAATTGTCAGTAGGATCACGAAATGTGTAAATGTGTTCGATAGACGACAGGCACCAATTTTACTTGGAGTTAAGGACATATCTGCTTACCCTTTTTTAAGATAAAAATGTGTGAGTTACCTGTAAGGCTCGTCTTTGGTGACACATGATACTACGATGACAACTTGTCCAGTGTAGTTGTATATTTTGATAGTGGGGTAAGTCTTGTTCTCCGTAGTGCTACTAACGCCAGGGATCGAGCCCGCTGACCGCCCTTCGCACTCATAACGGAATCTGTGGACAAAGATCATTACATTAATTATTATAATAATACACAAAGATTTATTATAATCTTAGATTCCTTAACTCCAATGTAACAATTCTTATTCTAAGAGGAGCCATAAATATAAGCCACTACTTTCTGCCCATGGCTTCGCCCAGGTAAAATCCACGGGCATGCATATTGAGATAAAAAATAGATACATTAAATATTAATTCAGAGCATTAATTATATATATGTATAGTGCCAAGTTTCATTCAAAAAGAAAACTGTTCCGCGGTCTAAGCGTGATTGGGTAAATACCCATTTTCTCAATTATAAATTCATTATAACAATATGCCTAGGTCAATGCATATCTATTTTTGACCTACGCTAACTTTTTTTACCATTATGTAACTACTACTAAGATTAGAGGTGGTTAAATAATGTTTTGTGTGGTAGAGTCGGCCGTTGCCAATCATTTGGTGACGGTACGATGAACACATTTGTTTAATAAAAAAGTTAGATCCAGCCAGTTAACAACCATTATTGTTGCTAACCGACGAAACCACAACTAATTATAGAATTTAAAAATAGAATAAAGGTGATAGCATTAAAGGTAAGGTAGATATTTGCAATGGAAGACGAAGAAAAAAGGAAATACTAATACTTCATAATTAACTCGACCAACTTAGAGACGCGTAGACTATTTTGGCGTCTCTAAGTTTGTTTCAGAAGACTCTATATACTTATATTATAAATCGTATATAGTACTCATTTAAACAATAGTATTTTATTGATTCATATTACTCCTCATCATGTACAAATGTACAGTTACGTGTTTATGGAATGTTATCAGATGTTGCTAATATGCAAGGACATCATTTAAAATGCTCTAGCTCATGATTATACCAGCAACTCGAATATAGTAAAGGTGATTTAGCAGCCTATATAAATATCAACAGCTCCCTCAGCAAAGGATTGCAAAAGCGATAAAGTACCCTGGAAGAACATGATCGGCTGCGTTAGTAATCGAATAAAATTAAACACTACTTAAAAACGAGCCAAAGTATGTAGAATTCGTGTAAAAGCTAAGCCGGAAAATACCACCTTCTAAAAATAGTGCTCAAGCGTTGCGACTTGCGACCTACTTAATAATGCATTCCTCGACAGAAATGGACTCATTTATTTTGTAACAACTGTTCGTAACAACAGCTTCAGTAAATTAATAAAGAAGAAAGAAAAGCTTTAGTACAATTAACGAGACTGCCTCGATTCCGAAGCATAAGCTTGCGTTTATGTTTGCGATCGTCATGCGCAAACTTAGTTTGTGGGAACCAGTGGTCGACCATACCGGTGTCTCAACAGAAGTCTTAATAGGTATACATGCGTGCAATAATAATCATGTCACGCCATTCTTATCACGCTTTATAAGTATGCACGGAGAAGAATAGTACGCCAATTCTATTAAAATACTTGTCTTTTTTAACAGACGAATTTGAGGTTGACTTATGTCGCATAATTCAGTTATCATTGACATTTGACCGACCCGATTCAAAGGTCACTGTATTTAAAATTAAAATACCAGTTAAAATTAAGCTTTAGTGTATTTTTATCAAAGACAGCTTTGCGAAACATTCATTAATTCGCGTATTACTATTATTAAACAAAATTAATTCTTCTTCTTCTTATTCTCCCTAGCCTTTAATTTTTTTTTAAATGGCTCTCAAAACAGCTTTCGGTTTTTGTTCGTGGTAAGAGCAATAAGTTAAATTTACATTATTAATGGCAACACCTACAACTAACGAGTAAAAGTTATCTGAAAGATAAATCGCATGCTGTCTCACTCATGTTAGGTTAAAGAAGAGAGATGGCGAGAACTTTATCATATAAATAAATGCTATCTGGAGGTGGTAGTAGAAGCATTTAGTCTCAATGAGTCCGTATAGATAGGTACACCATGTAAAATTATAGTTTAGTTTATTTATTTCAGAAAACAAATTTTACATTGTATGCGAATGTTTTTTTACAAATTATAAATAATTACAAAGAATAATAATAATCATAATATAAATAACAATTGTCTTCAACCGCAGCTACTGAGCAATCGACAGATTTTGTTTCTATTGGTCTGATTTCTGATATATGCAGGTAGGCTGTAGGTATAGTCAATAGGTATGTAACTCGTTTTTCATAACATGTACAACAATATAATATAACTAGCTCAGCCCGCGCCGCGGTTTCACCCACGTTTATCATTACTGCGCCGCCCCCGTGGGTCGTAGCGTGATGTTATATAGCCTATAACCTTCCCCGATAAATAGGCTATCCAACAACAAACAAACTCTTCAGCTTTATAATATTAGTATAGATATAACTACCTAGATACAACGTGCCCACACGACAGGTTGTAGGGTGCCGAACATCTCTAACTATTTAACCTGTAAATTCTTGTAATACCAGATATAATTGGCAATCTATTGTCTGACCGCCAGTGTGCCGTTGCGACTCAATAAGTTAATTTCCGTCTTATTTTGGTATAAACTACAACCATTTACTTCTAGATGTTAACAATAATATATACCTAGGTATACATACCTACTACCTAGTAATAACGTGAACAATGTTACTAATCGTTATATAAAATATACAAACGTAAGTTATGTGTAATAATGTTTTATTTATTTGATTCCGTTCATTATTTGCACTTTGGCATTGAGTGCGCCCTCTATTGCGCCTTGGCATTGAATCTCGAACAACTGAAGTGAAGTGAAGGAAGGACTTACGCGTGACATCATGCTGGTCGAATGAACAGCTTTAAAAACTTCGACAGTCATGCAAATATTACCGATAGTATTTATTAGGAATATGTTTTAATAGCAACAGTTTCCTCTCGTCTGCCGATATCTCCGACAGGTGATTAGCATATTGAGGCGCAGCGGTATACCGGCGGCCAGACACAATAGGTTTTTATTTATGTCTAGCATTAAAACAATTGACAGGTTAAAGCATTAATTTTGCTTTTAAGCATGTCATGGGGTAACCACTGGTATGCTAGACCGCAGTTCCACGATAAGAATAGTATTCAGCTTGGTCTTTTAGATAAAGACAATGGCCTACATATCGTTATATTTACTTATAATGAAAAATGTTTTTCGATTTTGCCGTTTTCTTATATATCTCTGGAAATACCACTATTGAGTTTTTGTGTTAGTGACTATTTCACGATTTTGACGTTCAGTCGTTGATATCAAGGTATAGACGATGAATAATATAGTTACTTAATAGCATGGAATCCACAGTACATGATATCGAGTAACACATTGCGCAATTGAAGTTCAGATGTCGACTTGGAATCTGTACAATTGCTTTCGAATTACATTCGATTGTGTTAACAACAATAAATAAGTAAGAGCGCAGCTTTCTAGGCCATTCGAATGAAACTACTAATATATACTTTTTTTATAACAGTAGTTTTATTGTTAGCAAACTTTGCTCTAATAGCATTAATAGCTTTTCAATTAGTATCGTTATTTCAGTTGCTTTTGTATTCATACGTTATCATGTTTCATATCATTATCATAATAATAATTCTTTATTTGTTAAAAACATGTGTGTTGTTACATACATAAGCATGCACGTTGTCGTTATTGAATTAATATGTCCAGTCATGTTTAGCCTCATGCTGTGGCGTACAAATATTTCACATTAAATAAAAAGTAAAGTATTATTTCAATTATATCACATATTACATACATGACAATGAATATAAAATAAGTAAAGTAAAAGTAAATTATCGTATTTCAATTATATCACATAAATGTCAATGAAAATAAATTAATGAATGTCAAAGGTATTTAGAAACAATAGCTTTACTATTAAGTAATAATGAAATATCATCCCGATAAGCAAAGTTTCACATCAATTAGCTCAGCCGTTTACTAGCTGCGCGATAGAACGCATACTAACAGCTATTTAATAATATGTAGTACAATGCTCTACGGCACGTGTTGAGCCTCGTTGTGGTTAGCATGACAAGGCAACGTGGACTAGACGATACAAATGTCAGACAGCACGAGATACATCATAGTGTCTCTTTTTATCTAACAGACAGAAATTTTCAAACTGTTAAATCAGTTTAGTCCTTTTGCATTATTTGAAAATACGACATATCTTCACATAATGCAGCCGTTGTACTTATATATTCTTTTATGTTTTTACTTCTAATTTTTGTAACCATCATTTAACCTATAGAGCGACATTGTAGTCATGTGTGACTTGTAAGCAATAGATAAAGAAAAATAAAAAAATAAAATATCACATTATTTTGATTGATACATTATTTTAACTTGCAACTATTTATAAGGACGAAAGGTTGAGTAAAATAATCATGTACTTTGCCGACATATAAAAATATAAATCATGTACTAAACTTAGTATTAAATTTTAGAACCAAATAATAGTTAAAATGTATGTCTTCAAAACATTATGTAGCGGTGGAGTAAGTGTAGTTCGTGAAAGTAGGTACCTGTAGCTAATGATGAATGTTAAAACTATTCAACACATTAAGCTTTTAGTAAGATATTCTTTTTTTTTTTATTAATAAAACCGCAAGACGACTTTAATTCGGTGATTACAGGACTGAATCATATTAATCATGTATAACAAGATTATCGCTAGTCCATTAATCGTTGCATCATAATATCTACTGTGACCTGGTGACCCGTAACACAGGTGTTAAAATACCTATTACAGGCACCAGTCTCTCACAAAACATTGAGAAAATCCTTGTATTATGACATTTGTATGTACCTTTTTTTGTGAAGAGGAAATAAATCAATTATTATTATTATTATTATGTCAAACTAGTTATTACTGTTAAAAGAGGCTAACCTATGTAAGTACCTATTATTTCTAAATCTCTAATATGAACGATGATTTATTAATTGCCAGCGTTATTTATTATAATAAAGGAGTCTGCCCGCTACACCGTCGCATACCATGACCATGCTAGGAACGTAACAGACACGAAAAGCAACACGATACGCCCTGCTATAGGAACTGCTGGTCGGTGACGGAACGGTCAAGTGGGCATAGTCTTATACATTTCCTTACAAAGAATATTTTTTTGCCTGACACGTTCCTAGCACGGTCATGGTATGAGACGGGGTAGAGGGCAGATTTCTTAATGCGTAAACATGAACTACTGCACTTTCCTATTTAAACTACAATGACTTGCGATATATTTTTGTTCTTAAAACTGTAACTAACTAAACATTGTTATGGTTTAAATGCTTTTAACCAGTTATATTTAAGGGCGATATGTTGCATATTGGCAATACATTTAAGGGACATATATTTTTACATATGGCAATGTATGGATGTATGGTATGGATAGGAATGTGAACAGTATGCTTGAAGACAGCGTGACGAATACACGTCAGTTCATAAGACAAAAAGAACTAAATATCTTTTTTTTTGTTTCGTTTTATTTATGCTTCCACACCTACAAATATTTGATGATTGTTTGACATTATATTTTTGCCTGTGTCCATTTTAGCTGTCACCAGTGATTGCTAATAAAATACGATATTGTTTATGTATATTGGATATAATTTATAAATGATTATGTATATAATAAACCATCTTTGTGGTCGAGACCACTACACCACAGTACATAAATATACAGTATTGTAACTCGGCCGTATCTTTGAAATAAATGCCTACAACCGCGCGGTACGTAAACATGCGATAGGGCTGCCCACCACTGCCCAGCGTTTTAATTAAATCTGCCTACTTTGAGTTTCTATGTATTTTTGTGATTGTAAATATATTTTATTTTATTTAAATAAATAAAATACTCTGTGAATGGAATAGGAAGTGTTCAATAAACGTTGATTCGTGCACGTTGATTTTTGATTGGTAGATTTAATTTAAAAATAAACATGTGTATGTTAGATTTAAGACTTAAGAACAATTCGGTCTTATAAATTTGCGACTGAAAAATATTTGCGCCTCGACTGAGACATACAGAATGCTTTATTATTATATTTTAAAGTATAAAAAATCCGCATTCGAATATAAAGCTTAATTAAAATTTAGCTTAATAAAAATTGTTTTGGGAAACATGGACAAGGAGGAGAAAAAGGAATATCTTTTACTTGGTTATAGATACCGGCAGCTACTTTACAATTTATATGTTTAGTTTTAAAAGAAGTTCGCGCGGTTACTGTTTAAAAAACCACACACGAAGTGTGCAGCACCGCAGTGACGAACGGACGTTCGTCACTGCGGCGCATTCGCGACTGGTTGCGTGCCGAGCGCATGCCGACGCCGAGGCGCGTAGGTATGACTCGAGTTCCGACCCTTTGTATGAAGATAGGTTACTGTATATTTATGTACTGTGACTACACTTAGACAATTTTGCGGTCAGATTAAGATTTTAGAAAAAGTTTATTTGGCTAATAAAGTAAGACAAAATAAGCAACATAAAAATTAAAAAAATTGGTATGTTACGTCGAATCGAAAACTGTGTTATATTATTTCATTTTGGCAGCCTTAATTGTAAGTGTGGATAATAATCCAAATTAAAAAAATCCTATTTAAACAGATGTTAATTTCTTTGCAAGTAGAGTTGTTATTTACTTTCAGTGTTACATGTCAGTGTTCCGTGATATCGGTCAATTTATTCGTAATTTACAAGATAAGTCGACGATCAATTCTGTTCGATATCACAGCATTCCATTTATTGTTAATTCGGAACAATCCTATCGAAGACTTGATTAAATCAATATAATCACAATCTTCGACGGCATCGAATCTTATGGCTTATTCTAAATAACTCAATAAGGTACTTCGATACTATAATCTTATTATATAGGTCAGTTATATTTCTGTGATGAATATATACATAGTCTCACACCTATTAACTTAAGGAGGAAGGAGGCAAGCGGCGGTGTACACTTATCAGGTGTTCATAGAGGACGACCATATTACCATCCACCGGACACTGATCCAGACTTTATAGAGAATTTCTTATAGAAGATCCCTATAACACTTTGCAAAACCCAGAAATTGTACCCGAGACTTCACGCACACATTCACGACTGGATCACCAAGGCAGTCATCCCTATAACACAAATCACCTTCAATACACTTAAGAAGTCTAAGAAAAACATGTTACGATACACAAGATGAATTAACACATTGCAATTACGTAGTTCATATAACAGTTGAGCAGTCTGTCACTACAACAGGAAAACAAAGGAGGCGTCCAAAGACAAATGTATAGAAAAAAATGCAACACCAACTTATGTGCAATTATCGCAATGAAATTGTATGCAGACACGAGAGCTTTGTTCGCTGGTAAACATTAATAAACATGTCACTAGCGGCTATTTAATCATTGATAGTACATTCTATGAATTGTTATTATTATACGACGAGTATATGGATATAATTGGTTATCCTTAGATATAATACTCTGATATGATGCAGCAATTTGTGCTTATGTTTGCCGATATTGGGATTCGTTTTCGATTCCGTGTTTCGGCAAGGATTTTGAGTAGCACGGGCCGCAGTCGCATAGGCCCTACTATGTCTACGATTTAAAGCAAAGCTTGCGTAATATGAGTTTACTACACCTTTGTGCATCTTTTAGATCAGGGATTCCTAAACCTTTTAAGATAACGGACCTCTCACCAAATACCTTTTAGTTAATGGAACCCCATATCAAATGATTACAAATCAAAGACACTATAAATTAAATAAGAACAATAACTTTTATTATAAATCCTTACTTCCTTACTTAATATTATAAATTCGAAAGTAACTCTGTCTATCTGTTACCTTTTCACGGCAAAACTACTCAATCGATTTGGATGAAATTTGGTACAAAGATAGTTTAAAACCTGGGGAAGGACATGGGCTGCTTTTTATTGATGTAGGTACCATGCGGGCGGAAACGCTCGCATAAGCTAGTATTTTATAAGTGAAACACTTTCATTCGTTACTTTAACTTTTATTGTGAAGAATGAAATTGTTTCACTGTTTTATCAATAATTGCTTTATAGTTCGGTATTATGTCTTATATTGTATGCGTATATCCGGGGAAGCATCCTATCTCGACCTGATTTGATTCGACCTTTATTATTTGTATAAGTATAAGCTGGAAAACCTGTTCCACAACGATACGTTGGGAGCAAAGTTGACTGAAAAATTGTGGTATTATTTAACAGATATAAATAATTTCGCGGCACCCTAGTGACTTCTCTACGGAACCCACTTTAGGAATCGCTGTTTTAGATAATATACAGGCCTGAATTGATATGTAGTATGCCTATTGCCTACCTAAATACCTTCATGGCTGGTAGGAGATCCTTTATCTTTCTAAATGACGTTGGTTTTATTTATCTTAACGTAAGCTAAAACTCATCATCATTATGAAATATCGCATAGGTATGTGTTGTTGTTGAGTACAGAAAAGGACATACGATACCTTTCATCCAGAAAAAGAGTACTGTTTCCAAGAGATAGAAATTTATTGACGAAATCTAAATTAATGCGAGCGAAGCCGTGGACAAAATCTAGTACACAATATATATACATATCATTAAAGCGAAATATTATATCATTAGACACACGCATAAACAATAAACATACTTTTCGCCACCTATATTTAGAGAACACGTATTGGTAATCGAGTAGGATGGTTTTTCTGCGAGGCAATTCTTAGTTTGATTAGTTCCCCAGGAAAATACAAATCTTATGTAACTTACATAGTTATACATATGTAAGTATATAGGCGAAAATAGGTATAAAAAACAGATAGCTTATATACTGTTCCGTATAAGGACGATTGTAATTGACCCTTAATAACGACGTTCAAGATCAGAGGTCAAATCCTCTGAATAACAGCTGCTTAATTAGAGTTCCGATAATTTAATAAACGTCAAAATGTGAACTGCACTGCTATTTATGTTTCCATTTGACGACTATTTTAAATTAGGGAAATATCATTTGAGATATTAATAACACAAAGACTAGATCGAAACTCTATTATGAACAGAGAACATTTTATTACGTGAATTGGCCCTCAGATGGACGATTCTTTTAGGAAATGGCACATCATTTACCGACAAAATTTCCATAATGTCTTCAATTTCACTTAAATGTTGTGGGTAAGCTTACCAAAGGACACTGAAAGCTTGTTGTTTAATAAAATAAGATTTAATAGTAATGCAAGCCGGGCCGTTACTAGACTTATATGGAGGTACTGCCACTGCCGAATAGCTATGGCAGAGACTACAGATTGCCACTTGCTACCTCTCTTGACAACCGAATGAAAACCAACGTCGAAAATGCTTCGTGTCCCGTTTAGAAACTGTCTCAATACTGTTAGCTTATTTATATTTTGTTAGCTTAAATTGTATTATATAATACAAAGATAGTTAGCTTTTTAGTTAGCTTAAATATTAGTTATTAATCGACTAATATTATATTTGTAAGTCACTCAACTATTTTCCGCAAGTTAAAAGTAGTCATGAGTACGTTTGTTAACTAGTTAGTGCGCCCTCTATCGTTATAGCGGAAGTAACCGAGAGATAGTGGGGTGACATCGCTCAAACGATAAGTCAGTCGATCGTTGGCCGGCGAACAAGTAACAAGTGCGTGTTAGCTGTTGTATCTTATTCTGAGTAATAAATTATTGTGATCCAGTTATATAGTGTTTCACTTTTGGAACGGATAAATCCTACAATACTGGGCAGTTTTCGGTATAAGGTTAGGCCATAATTTAGCACACTGGTCCATTTTAAGATGGTAGACTCCACACAACCTGAAGAACAACTAAGAAAGCCATGACTTCCAAAAGTCTACGAAATATCAATTAGGGAAAGAGGTGTATTAATAGGTTAAAGTACTTTCTCTTTTAATTATATTGTCATCTTTATTACTATAAGTATTTTTACTTTGCGAGCCTGCAAAACGCACCGTTTTGGCTACACCCTGCCTTGACATCAGCACTGCGTTTCTCTTAACAGATGTGGGTACTTTTGAGAAACTCAAAAGCACAATGCAAAGACATTTAGTAACGATCAGTTTTGGATGGAAATACTTCTCCATTCAGGATTACAGAATCCCTACTAACAAGACTATTAGATTGTGAGTAGGGTGAGTAGTTCTGTTAACATACATACACTACTTTTCGAATAGAAGCAAAAAATTATAGTAGAATCTTAGGCCTATGACAGCCGTAGGTTAACAATGGCTTGCCTAAAGAGAAACAACAGCTTGTGTAGTACTTGCACCAAAACATCTATCATAGTACAACAAAATTCCTAACGTACCTATTTATTAGTTTTCGTAATACACGTATCGTTGAGGAATGAGGAAACAAACGTATTATTATTTTTACTGATTCTTTATGGAAATACCTATTTAGAGCCAAGCGCCTATCCTTAAAGTTACCGTTGTCTACGGCATTATTTTAATATAGAATTATTAATGACATTTTTGGTGCTCCCACGTAAATACTATGACGTCACTTCACTTTAATAGAGAACTACCAAATCTAATATAGTAGTTATAATACCTACAAAATGTCTTTTCCTATACATAACAGCACCGATGACGCAATAGTATATTTGTGACGTAGCTATAGACAATATGTCAAATGTAAGAAGCGCAATTATTGCTCAGGACATATTTTACATGATCTATAAATAATTTAACCATTTCTGTGTATTTTGCGTACGTACGTACTATTTGTCACGAATTTGGTAGATTTACAACAATTACAACTTATTTTTGAAAATTACGTATTTGGGTGCCTACTAAATATATTACTAGTCGTACATCTTCATTCTTGTGTAAAATTTCCACTACCAGCTCGTTCGGCGACAGCAACAAAAGCTTCTCTGTTACCGAATTGCAAGAAGTGCGAAATCAATAACTCAATAATGCATACTCGCACACTCGAAATATCTACATATACTGCAAACCAGATAAGTTACAAGCAGAAGCCCTCTGTCTGAAAAGTAACCATAATAATAATAGTTGTCAAAGCGGATTTAGAAGTGACTTTGATAGTGAGATTTAACGGAATAGCTGCGTATTGAATTGACGTTAAAAGTTGCCATCGTTTTCATCTTTGATCAGATCAAATATACAAAATCAACATCAATGTAGGATTCGGCTATATGCCAATTAATAATGGCACAAAAGCATCAGTGTAATCCAAATTTCATACTTTTCGATAGATGTGATGCGATCCATAATTTATACCTAATCTGCATAGACTAGACTGACTCGGTGCCCCGTTTGTGAAAGCGACGTATGAGGTCTCATGAAAGTATTATCAAATATTTCATCAAGTGCCTAGGACTGTACCCGAAAGACTGTGATAAACTCGCCCTCTATTATGTTTCACCTTAAATCATAGCTGAAGAAATGTGGTTGTATTACACCACTGCTTAACCCTTCTAGAATATAGACTTTAGATGTAGTTTGTCTGTAAGATTAAAGACAAACAGAAACAGATGTATAGAGGATGTAGTATCGATATTATTTAACTAAGTATATTTCTGTCTCCTAACCAAGTTGCTCTCCTTAACATGTGAACATGCTTTTTGCACATATGCATTTATAAATATATTGTACACAAAAAAGGTTTTCAAAGAAATAATAATTACTATAACTGTACAACATGTAAAAAGTGCATAATGGGTAACAGTTTGTTGTTTATACTTGTAAGTTAAAGACACTGAGGAAAAATATCATCTGCCCATTGACCTGTGTAAGAAAAGACTACTGTTACTAATACACATACAGCATGTAACAAAAAAATACGATAATATTTAGAGAACGTGCAGTCATGTCAACCTATAATAAGTTCTAAAGGTTTGATTTTAAAATTGGTTCCTTCACATAAGGAAATCCATACTAATATGGAGCAGCGATAGCCTAATGAGACTGCCACGCAGAGGGCTCAAGTTTGATTCCAATGCACGCACCTCTGACTTTTGAAGTAATAATTAGGTATTTATCGCTTGTTTTAACGGTGAAGGAAAACATCATGGGAAAGCCTGCATGTCTGAGAGTTCTCTATCATGTTCTCGATGATCTGTGAAATCTGCCAACTCGCACTGGGCTAGCGTGCTGGTCTAAATTCTTAGCTGTGGGACATTTTATATACAAGGCTCATTATTATATATGCTAATATTATAAGTGGAACATAGTAGGCAGCACATCTGATTCTACTGAACAGAATTATATAGGAAACTTTTTTAGATTTCAAATTGAATTCTAAACCACCAAACTGTGGACATCGCATCAAAACTCTTATAGTGGTTTTCGCATGATACTCAAACCAACAGACTTGGTTTGTTCATCGTTCACGCAGTAACAGGGCAACGGATCGACAAAGTTTTAAGCTACTTCCCTTAGAACCTCGGCAGTGAAGCCACGGGTAAAGGGTAACACGGATTACAGTTAGACATTTAAATAGAACCCTGAAGTAGAATATAAGCTACTTACGATAGGTACTGGACACCCACATTTCACAAGCTATAGTTGAGTTACAACGTAACAGAGGACGAGCTACGACTATTGCTGTCTATCGAGAATAGTTCAGAATTATCAGAAACTTTTCTGCTACTGAGAATTTCTTAAAAATTCCCTTAACACTTTCATCACATACAAGGTAGTTTTTAATGACAATTTCAATCAATTTGAGTTTTTATTAATTTAACATGCAAATTTTAACAATGTTAGACGTAAATATCCTCGAGACTAATCAATCAGCATTATGCTGATGAAACATTAAAACCAAAATGTCTCAGTACCGATTATAACTTTTACAGCACAATAATTTACAATAAGTCCATATTTGGATTTTGTAAAATATTGTTATGAAAATTGCCTATGAACATTCATTGATATTCGGTAATTACCTTATTCATGGCGTGTGCGTATCCTCTAGACGATGGCCGATATGTTTAAGTTAGAATAATTAATATTGTAAATAAATAAGAGACTTCACTTCAAAAAAATAAGTCTACAAATCATGCGGGCCTGGTTGTCAGGACAACGTATCCAAAAATAGCATTTCCAGGGACCTAAGTAATTCTATATTAAGCCGCTTATACGGAATGTATTTCGATCTATTCAGTTAATTATATTTTATCTATCTTTGGAACGAATAATCGTTGATAATTCGCCTACTTTTGAACAAGGCCTTCCTCTCAATATGAAAAAAGTATTTGCTGATACGTATTTGCGTTCATTACGTACATATAAATGTGAGCACCCTCATATTTTCATACACCCAACATAATGGTGGAAAATACGGTAAGACCTGGTCTACCACGTTGTTTACCACTCATTGTAGCCGCCCAGAAAGCGACAAAACCACTATGTATTTATATCCGTAAAAGTAAATTGATTTGAATGCTTCACCATATGACAGTTGAAATGTGTGATGTACTTTCCGATTTGATATTAGTTCCTGAATGTCGGGCAAGGTACTCCAAACAGATCCAGACAACTTACACAAAGAATATCCGAACTTTCATACAGAAAAACTAGGTGCACATATTTTGTCTGAGGTGGAAATGGAATTCACAACACTCGGCACACTGGATTAAAGTGGTAATTGTAGAAAACTTAATACATTTTCATTTTGTTGTAAGACCGCATGTTCGCGTCCTGGATCTTTTGACTAACGAAGCGTTAAAATGAAATACCATAAGCAATCACGCACCCACGAGCTGACACCTTCCAAGATTGATAGCCTCGGTGGTGAACAACTAATTACTGACTGCGAATAGCTGCGAGCACCTCTAAACCAATCATACATGTAGTTTAACTCGGCTTATAAACGAGCAGATTGATAATAAATCAAACGCAACAACGAAAAGCGAACGAATATTATTTTCTCATTTAGTTTTTATACGTACTCACCCCGAAAGTTGAAGATTTAGCCCACACATTGCTAGGTATGTTTATGTCCCTCGTAAGACGACTATTGTCGTTTGTTGGGCACAGTTCCAGACACAGTTGTGGTTTTGTAAATATACTTGCACTAACAACAATTTCTAATAACATTAATATTCTCACAGAATAACATAATAACAGTTTCATGAATCTCATCGATAGCAAATAGGCGTATGTCACTGGACCGACAACTATTCTTTTAATAAATATAACGAGACATAGACATGCAGGAAAACGTCGATATATCGCAATCTTTCAGTCAGGTAATTTTGAATTTTCCATTAACCATTACGAATTTGTACAGCAGAACACATTACCTATCTAAACCATGGCATTCATCCAAATCGATTTTATGTTCAGTACCGTCCAATTAAACTGGTTACACAAATATAAACTACGAAAATAAAATCTAATAAATTGTTTTATTCTTTTTCATGCATGTTAGTACAACAAATACGTTCAAACACATCAGTAACTGGAGGTACTAACCATAGACCAAGAATGGATCGGTTCTGTACAAATACAAAAATAAATTAGGGACAGATAGGAAGGTCCTGTCTGGTTAGGAACTAAATGATAATCATTATGTCCTTCCAGGTGAAACCGTCGTCGGCGACACCGTGTAAATTTATGACAGTTCTGTTTCCACAGTTGTGTTCGTACGCGGCTCCCGATTGCAAATTTGGTTTTGAAGACGCGGTCGCAGAAAACGCTCTCTTGCGCATTGTAAATATATATGTACAAGGGCTTGGAACGAATTTTCCAAAAAAGTGACTAATCGTCATGAAGGCATCAAGCGTCTAAAGAGTTGGCATATATTGGAACTTGAACCGAGATCCTTATAGTCTTAGAGGTACATGATTACCAATGGGATCCAATGCTTTCCAAAAATCTATAAATACTTCATAGACTTGACATCCCATTGCCAGTTGGTCTCATTTTAACGGAGGCAACAAATTTAATATAGTTAGATGAAGTCCCTAGAGAGGTCGAATCGAAAATTATATTGAGAATCATTGTAAAGTTCAGGGATATGTTAACAAATGCTATTTGGTCAACAGTTGGATTCTTGATATCTTCACGTATCCTCGGCTTTATAGAAAAATACTTTATTACGATTCCGTGCTACCGCATTTAATTTCCAGACAATAACTTTGTGTCAGTTTCAACGAAACATTTGTGCTTACCTTTACGTCATTGAAACAACAAGTCAGACAAAAGTTTATTTAACACGTTGTTGTTTATAGTATCGGTATTTAATTTTATCGGTATTTCGGCCTTATTGGATGTTCTATAATAAGGAAATGTCCGTGCTGTGTGACATAACAAAGATAAAATAACAAACTTCGTGTTGCTTTTTAGTATTTTATTATTTTCTATGTGTTTTACAAATAGAGAAAAATGCAATTTCAATGCAGTGCTTCATAAATTATTTTGTTTGTATGCTTATTCAAATGTATGTGATGATTACTACGTGTTCCTGAAGGTTATATGTCAAACCAACCCGTCGGTTTCGAGAACGAGAACAAAATCTCGTCTAAATTTTGTCTGTGCTCAAAATCTATATGTAATTTATTCGTTGTGAGCTTGCTTTGAATACTTATCCATGTGTATGACTCGCGGTTTGTGTAGAAATTAATGTTTTTGGCTTGTTTTCGAGACACGTGTCCACACATATTATTCGGTTTCGAATCCGTAATTTCTGTAGATCATAAACAATGCACGTTAATGTGCCCGATATCAATTTAAAGAGAAGAGAAGAAGAAAGCGATTTATATTATATATAATATATTAAGGGCTGATTAATGAAAATAAACAAATTATTATTATATTTGAGAATTAAGTGAATATATGCAGAACATTTTCAAGATATTATCGTCAATTTCTTAATAGAAAATCGTAATAACGCTATGCCTACTCTGTATATCGAACTTACGATCGGATGCAAACATAAGTGAAAAAGCATATAACAATCCCAGGGAGACTATCAGAATAGAGAAAGACGTGAATAAAATTACCTGCTGCTGCGTTTTGCTAAATGTTGTTAGTTCAAATATAACACGAGACAAATATTTTTGTACATCACAAAATATT
Source organism: Catocala nupta (assembly GCA_963675205.1). Lineage (NCBI taxonomy): Eukaryota > Metazoa > Arthropoda > Insecta > Lepidoptera > Erebidae > Catocala > Catocala nupta. The sequence goes on from OY776086.1 coordinate 8,101,241, forward strand.
TTTCTGTATCTGGGTGTACTATGGGTTCATGAGTTGTATTTTATTTTTATTTATTTTATTAAGGTTGTTACGGATATAATACAGATAGGAACATACAAGTACTTGTGTCTTAAATCTAACTGCACAACCAATTATAGCCACCAATGCAAAATGTTTACTGTATCAACATCTATTACTTATATTACGTCTATTGTATGATTGTAGTAGTCTCTTGCAGCACAGAGCTTGAATTCTTAAACGAGTGCTTACTTTAAAAAAAATAGCTTAGGTTAATATTTGTCAATAACTTATTACAATAGCCTATCAGAAATTATTGTTGTATGGGCCGGAGTCAAGGCTCGTCGTAGGATTTTCGAATGAATGAGGTCGTGACTCATCGTGGAATGACAAATTTCCTTTTAAATTAGTCCCTCTTTTTCGGCTAAACATGTATATTTAGTTTGCAATACAATTCGCCAAGCCACACGCTACACACCTAATACCACTAACAGCAGGGTTTTTCATAACATCACTTTACTTTAAAGTAAACTCTAAGTAAATTTGGTGCTAGGTACTATTATACTTTTCAATGATGACCAGATTTAACTGAACAGTGCCTACGATTTAATAAAACCTAAAGCTTTAAGTGGAAGAGCTCATCGTTGACTATTATTATGTGACAGTACGAATGGTCCATACCACCCTCATACAGGAAAACATCATGTATAATAACAGCGTTACTGTGTTTTGCCCAATCTCTAAATCAAAATCTGGATGCTCACCTAGAAATTTTTCATTTATTCCCCATCTGTCATCGCCAGCCACAGGAACCGCATCATACCAGGCGAGCATTATTCTACACCTTTGTTGTATAAAAAACTACAACCTACAAAACAAAAAGAGGGAAGGAATTCACTGGCTCTGGCAGTGACAATAGACTAACACGTTGCGTACACGTGTAGTGACTATTACATGTGCTTCCAAACTTTCATCGATTTAAATACATTGGTTGACAAGCCAATCGATGTGGCGATTTGGCAGCCGCTGTTCCGAGTGGCACTATCTGTTTATTCAGCTCCTGCCAAAACTGACAGTAGATTGTGGAACATGACGTTATGCATGTTTAGTAGTAATTAATATACGAATACTTGAAAGATTTCAGTAGGGCATCGCGTGTACATACGCATGCGCATACGCATATATACGCATGTCATAACAGAGTTATGAGATAAAGAGATATACTTGGAACACTAGTACATATTTTTAGGTGTCCATAGGTGGCGGTAATCGCTAACTATCAGGCGAACCGTCTTCTCGTTTGCCCCGTAAACCATAAAAAAGGCAGAGCTGCATACTCGAGTCATTTGTTATGCAACAGGACAGATTACAATCAAGGTAATACTCTCTGATATAATGACTATATATTATGTTAATGATAACTAACCTTGCCATTAATGACATATGTGAAGGACGTTTAAGTATTAGCGGTAAACAAAGTTGTAAAAGATAGAAATATGCAACAAACGTGATATTACTCTAAACCAGAGGCCCCAGATTGTTTTTGTTATAGACCACTTTCAAAATTTAGCTGGTTCCGGTGGAACCCCTGCTAGAAATTTAATCGGCCAAGTAAAATCGGTATATTCGGACCAAAAAGTGAAATAGAGTTAAAATTTTAAAGTCAAAGTCAAAGTCAAAGTGTTTATTGCGAACTAAGTGTAGATACATAAGGTGTTTAGTAAAAGTATAGTGCTTAAAACTTAGTGCCTTTTAACAAGCATTGCAATATTATTATAAAACACGAATATTTAAAAATTATTTTCTACTAGCAATTTATAATTAATGTTACTTAGTACTTAAATCTAAACCATATAATATTATAAGCTTATACAAAGTCTGTTATTTTATTATTGCACAATATACCTACATACGCTTACAAATAAAATAAATTTCTAACATCACAATAATGTTTTTTCTTTATTAAAGGTTTATTTACTATATTGTTTTTATATGGTCTTAGTCGAGGTTGCGGATCGTCATCGCATTTATTTAGGTGTTTATGTTCAGTGTTTTTTAATTTTTATTTGTTTTCTAGGAATTCTGTAACTGAATAATAGCAGGCATTAATTAAATAGGTTCTGATTTGCTTGTTGAATGAAGGTAGGGTAATGGCATATTTTATAGTTTTAGGCAACTTATTGTATATTTTTACTGCCATGTAGTAAGGACTTTTATTTAACATCTTAATTCGGGATGGTGGTAACTGTAGTCTATCTTTATTGCGAGTGTTTACATCGTGGACATCATGTTTTGTAGAGAAGGTATGGATATTTTTATACACAAAGGCACAAATATCAAGTATATATATTGAGGCGAGTGTTAGTATATTTAGTTTTACAAAATATGGATTGCAACTCTGTGTATTATCTATTTCAGCAAATATTCGAATACATTTCTTTTGAGTAATGAATAATTCGTCTACATTTACGCTATTGCCCCACAGCATGATGCCGTATCGTAGCCATGAGTATGCGTATGCGTAGTACGCGGATAAGGCTGTTTGTAAGTTAGTGCTGTGTTTGATTTGGAAGAGAGCATAATATGTAAAACTTGACAATTTAGATTTTAGGTATCTGTTCAATGTGGGCCTTCCAGTTGATATGTGTGTCTATGTTTATTCCTAATAATCTAAACGAATTAACTTCTTCGAAAACTGTATTTGCATGAATAACGTTTATATCGAGGGGAGGTTTCTTGTGTGACCTGAACTGCATGAGTTTTGTTTTATTTAAGTTTATTTCCAGGTTATGATTGGCAAGCCACTGTGTAATAGTTTGGAGTGTTTCTTGGATTAGATGATTGTAATTTTGTATGTTGTCACATTTTATTAAAAAATTAATAATAATAATAAAAAATTGATCTTATCTCTACGGTGTAACATTTTTTTTAGAAATTCTCGGCTCTTCAACGTATTCCTCAAAATATCCGTTGACCGACGTTTAAACAAGTAACAGTCGCTGAGCTTCTTAAAATGTTATCTGCCTACATTGATAGGTGAAGTCAAGCCAACATTTTAGTTCTTCACTATCGAAAGCAAATACATTTTCGTGGACTTCTTACGAAGCTACTTACTTGCTTACGAATTGTGAACCCCCATTTTTTTGTCACGTCGACGTAGACCCTCGACGAGTCTCCCGTGGACCCCTGGGGGTCCACCTGGACCACTTTGGGAACTAAGGCTCTAAACAGTCACCACTGAAGAATGCATGGATAAATAAATGTCTTGTTTGGCAAACTTTAATTTGTGTCGCTCAACTTCAAATAAAGGTAAATCCAGTATACGTACAATGGATCTACCTTTGTTTGAAGTTAAATGACACATTTCATTATGAACGTTTTACGTATACAATATCAACCCAAGACAACAAACTACTTATGTTGAAAGTAAAAATTGAGAGATGAGTTTTTATTATATAGAATGGATCTGACCCTTGTTTACTTAAAATTACAATGTATCTATAATTTGCCTGTCATATTCATATTATGTGTACCGGGTCATCAAGGCTTATGTTTTGCATCAGACGTGCCTCATATTTTCTTGTTTTGGCGACCTTACAAACTATATGAGCCCATATGTTTCGGATCAACGGGCAATTATATAATAATGGAATCAAGTACAAAGGTAAACTTTTTAGTTTGCCTTTGTACTAGTTACACAAAAATGTTTTGCTTGTTGCTTCAACTCTGAGAAATTACTTATGTCTACTCCAGAATTTAACTGAGCCTATGCTACCTGAAAATCGAGAAAATAATTAGATTTTTATAGTGTAATATTGAAGCGTTAGTTGATCTCAAATATAGAAGTTGAACCAGCGTTTACTAGCCACTAGATAAACAATTCTGGGTGGCTGACCTCATAAAATATGTATACCGGCCAACGCAGCCGAGTGATGATACCAAATATTTGCCAACTTGTTCGACGTAGTATATGTATAGACATTTGCGATCATCGCTACAATAAGCACGTGCGAGAATCGTGCGACAGATCCTAACTAACTCTAATATTGTAACGGTTTTCCGTGTTGTGGCTATCTAAGGTAAATGGTAATATGTTCATATCACCCACATCGAAGCTCGCAACAAACGAGTCGACTGCCGTGACACGTTTGGTAGCTAACTGCAATAGCTACGGACATTCCGATGGTGAGATCCTGGGCTCGACTCCCAGATTGAGTGCAACGTTATTAGGTTTTACAATATAAATTGTAAACAAAGTCAAGAAGTGTGATCAAACCGTGACAAAAGAAAGTATATGATTAAGGCTCTTTTGTAGTGCGTATTGTAGGCATGAAAACGTTACATCTCCATAACCTTCAGACGCATTGAAGAAAATAATAAATAAGGTTAAATTGAAGAACACTAAAACACTTCGCACAGAAACCGAAAAGATTCTTAATGAAAGTTCACTGTTGTATATACACATACATTATGTGCCAATTTAGCTGAGAAATCTCTTAAGCAGTATGAGATCAGTGATATCGAAGGTCAGATCAATGTAACATACACATTTTAATATGAAAACAAATAACCAAGGAACATAAACAAATAAAGAAAAAGTAAACACTCATAACTTTTGAACAGACAGAGTTTATTTTTTGCTGTAACAATAAATGTACGATAATGCATGCACCAGATACTTGTCAGTTATAATATACTACTGATATCAAAAGATGAATAAAACGGGCAAATGTCGACTAGGTCACATTCCATACGATCACATATAATGACTTTGAAAAAGCCAATAAAGCCATTTTTCTTTAAATATCCGTAAATCTATCAATGGATTTTAGGAATAAGGAGCTCGGGAAAAGCCATTTAGCTTTTTAAGTATCTGATTATTTATCCTTCAGTGCATCCAATCAAACTTGACAGCTTGAAGGTGCTGGTGGGATGAAATATTAAAAAAGGCCTGCATGAGAACCCACATTCGATTTTCAAGGCGGATTTTAGGAAATTTCTGCAGGAATGGAATTATTTTAATATCTGGCGAAAGATTTGTAAAACATACCTCAGACTAAAACTTCAAGGATTATAACACACTACACTGATATATTACGTACAAATGAACTCTTTGAACCCCGCAGTCTCTGGTATAGCCAGTGTCGGTATGCATAGCAGACAAACACCCAGAGCCAATAAGACCATTTGTGTGTATGGAGGTATTACCGAAACCGCACAACACGGCTACCATTGATAGCGCCGCAGTAACCAAATACTGCGCCGGCGATGTAGCCGTAACCTGTTTTGTTTATTTCCAAAACTTGTTCATTTCGTCACTTCGTCAAAATTAACATGTTTGGTAACTCACTGAAAGTAATAACTCCGAATTCACCAAAGGTTGTGACGTATTATGAATTATCTTGAAATAATATAGGTCATTTGATGACGATTGAGGCTGCCAAGCCTGCGATTCAGGCGTAAAGCATTACGTGTTATGTCCTAAAACCAAGGTAAATGAAGATCCGAAAAAGAACAAAAAATATGTAAACAACTTATTACGTGCCACGTAATACAAAATATGCTTATATCCATCTACTAGACATATTTCTAGATTCCATGCTGAGACTAAGAGTTTGTTAACAGAAATCCCTATTGCAGTGCTCGAATCGAGATCTGATGGTCGGCACCAAGCTTAATTATATGCTATGGTGCCATCGAAGCAATAGAAGAAGATATGGTTTAAGAAGTTTATTTCTCAAAACAGAATAAATGATTCACTTACAGTGAGAAATACAAGTTTAACTTAGTTATTATACACATAAAACGATTATCAGAACATTCGTGCTCGGTAATTTTAATTCCTTATTACAATAATAACAGCATTAATTAGGAGTAAGTAAGTATTCATTACAAACAAATTATATTTTATAATGTGGGTAAATTGAAAACAAGTTGACAACAAGCGACTACGAGTGTTAAGTTTCTATCGTATGGAATAACAATTGCTATCATAATTAATTAGATAGATAGATATTATGCTGTTTCACATCTGCTCTTAAAGTAACTCTACGCCAGAAGTCCTCATACTTATGTCTATAACACAACACAATGTATGCGAGTGTATAACACGTCGAGCTGAACCAATCAGTTATCAAGTTCATTCGGTTAATGCGCCAGCGATAACCTCCGACTCTAATGAAAGCAATTACGATTAGTGACGACACGTTATAAATTGCTGTATCTATAGACTATTGTGGTTTGATGACAAGACAAAACGATAAGACATGCCTATGTGTAGGGATTTGCTGGACTCATCATTAGCTTCACATTTTAATCGACGAGATGATACGAATATACAGCGTTTTTGTGGCACTGTTTATTGACTGTAAAGTCCGACTTGGTTTCAGCGTTGGGAGATGGAATTCGGAATGGATTTCTAATAACTTAATTCTCCCACAAAATCTATTTTCTTTCATGACATGATCTTTATTTTTTTTCTGTTTGAGACCTGTCCTGCCGTTCAGACGATAAAAAGTATATTCCTCAATTATCTTTCAAGTTATTTGTGTTAAAGAAATATACTTCGGGATGTTTAAGTTAATAAAGACTGAGTTTGCCGCATTTATATCCAGCTTCGATTGACAACTATGATAAAGAATACCTAAAAATCTAAACAAATAGATTGTAAGTAGTTACCAGTAGCAGCTAAATTTACTTAATTACTGACTAGATTATTTTTATGTAGATAATGTAGAAAATTATCTCAGAAACGCAGCCACAAGCCGGACGAATTCCAAATATAGATCGTATGAGGTTGATCTTTTAGTAGTTTATAAGTTACACGCTTGTTCATCTAAATCAAATGATACAATCAGTTACGTCTCAAACCTCGTCGAGAACGACTTTGTTTGTTTCTGTATCTGTACACCTGTGTGGTTTTCTTGCAGACTTTAAATATAAGTGCCTCTACCTTATTAAATTCTTTTACCGATGTCGTTGAGAAAAAAGAGGGTTAATATTGGGTCTCACACAGTTGGTATGTATAAGGTTAAAACCACGACGCGTCAAAATCAAACAAACGATTATTTTATCATTATCAGCTCAGCCGAAAGACATCCACTACCGGTTGTACCGGACATAGGCCTTTTCCAAGGTTTTCCACACAGACCGTTTTTGGGTCACCCGCATCCAACCGCTTCCCGTGACCCTTATTAGGTTGTCGGTCCACCTTGTGGGATTGTCTCTGCTTATTTATGATTTGATTTGCTGTTGCTAGATCAGTCAGTCAATAACAGCAGTTGGAATGCGTTTGATCGTTTGGTAACAAATATTATCTGCCTTCGGAAAACTTATATTTCTTAATAGTGCTCTCAAAAGTAGGAGATTTAAAAGCGAAAAATTGCAAATTGTATAAAACTCTTTTAAAAGGCAAGTAGTTTGCAAACCTTGATAATCAAATCCGGTTCGGTACTGCTTCTTTTTTCATCCCATTAATGGCACCCTATTTAATACAGTCGTCGGATTAACAGTCTATAGAATTTACTATCTATCCATTATCGATAATTATATTTAACAATTAATTTTGCCACCGAGTAACATCTTTTTCGTTACATTTTGTATATTAATTTCCGTTGTTACACTTTGAGTAACAACGGACGTTGTGTGTTAAATCTATCGCCACAAAAATATAACTGATAAGTGCAGAAGTTGTATTTTTAAATGTTCAGAGCACAAAAACTAACTCATTTTATAGCCATTTATTTAATTTTTTAGTTTATATTGAATATTTATTTTTAAGTTCCGAACATTTTTCAGAATGTTCATCTCATTATTCATAACGAACGTAAAAATACTGAAGATATTTTAAATATTCCAGTTTCCGTCCCGACCTTCGGTCATTTACCATGGAAGTGGTTTCATAAGAAAACTGTTGTTAACGGCTATTCACGGTTTCTTATTCATGGGATATCGGACAGTTTTCAAGAGTTTTGGAGTGCGTCCAAGGCTTTGTGATAATATAATGAAATATTTTCGGTGCGGATACTCAGTTCATGTGTACTTGTGCAACGTACGTCCGAACGGGTAAAGAACCGTGCGCTTTCTCTGAACCAGGATCGAGAATGTTGCGTAAAGCTATGCTGTACGATTATAGATTGCTCGTAATAAGATTAAATATAGACTTTGGATGTGTGTCAATGTACTTGGTGGACATAGTGGCTAAATATTAAAGAAAAAGCTATTCTGTAGTAGCTTCTATTTGTGAAGCATTATTTAAAAGATGTTGAAGCTCTTGGATACCTGAGACCAAGTGACGTCAAAATTCTATTTATACGATAATCTTTTCTAGAAAATTAAAGTGATTTCATTAGAGAAATGTCTGCGCCATATCACACAAAAAAACTACACAGACAATACTACAATTGGTATTGCATTTTAATTTATTTCCTATCGGACGTTGAGATTTTTCTAAAATATTTAATCTCGTTTACGTTCGGACCCCGGACCTTAGACAACGCTGTTTACATTATCTGGTTTCTAGCTAATTGATGAGATAACTATGATTTATAGTGTCTGAAGATATGGTCAACCAAGTAAATATTATGTATTAATACTAGAATAGGGACTTATTTTATATTAAAATCAAACATTTACTTTGCATTTTAAATTTATATTTGTTGCTCGTAGTAATTTATCATGAGGTACTTTTGTTGAGAGAAAAACAGGGAACAAACAAATAACAATGCTGGCAATTTTAAAGAAGAGAGTAGGAACTCACTTCGAAAATCTTTTCTAAGATGAGAAGAGGTTATCACACCTCAAATTTTTAGTAATCTGAAGCAAATAAATCTTCTTTTTAATTACACCGTGTATATATTTTGTAGGGGTACTGACCTGAGAGCTTTGCTCGCGGGCTGCTCGATAATTTGTACGTAGGGAACCTGCTGCGGCTGCGCCATTGCGCCGAACGACGGGTCCGCCAAGGTGATCGCCTCAACTGTAGCAAAGAATACTTCATTACAACCTGAATAAGTCTTTATTTTTATAACAGGACTAGCTGACCCGCGCAACTTTGTCTGCTTCACACAAGAGAATTTCCCCCGCTTTTGCAACATTTTTCAGTGATACTCCTTGAGCCTATAGGCTTCCTCGATAAATGGGATATCCAACAAATAAAATATTTTTCAATTCGAACCAATAGTTCCTGAGATAAAGCGTGTTCAACCAAACAAACAAACTCTTCAGCTTTATAATATTAGTATAGATAAAAAAGCATCCAACAGGAATACGGCTGCAGTCTTATGCGGGTTACATTGACTGGGTCTCCAAAAGTGTCACTAGAGTAATACGGACTACGTAAAATGATACTCTCACTGACTCTCCTGCCAGCGGTAGTAGTAACAATAATAAAGGGTAATTAATAATTAATCAACAAAGCCTTACTTCATTGCAGCGTCGAGCCCGGTTTTAGAATAAAGCAAACCTAATCATTCCGTTTAACAATAAATTAAGCAAATTCCATCTACATAGTTCTGCCTTCATCTCTTAATTTTATTCATTACATACAAATGTGGTGGTGGATTTCATGACCAAGCACACTGAAGACTCGCTAGTGTTAGATTGAATATAATAATCCTATGGCCAATGCTCAAACCCCAAAACCAAAAAAACTTTTTTAAATTTAAAAGGCTTTAATTAGTTAGTTATATTGCATATTACTTGGCATAGAAAATAATAAAGTCTAAGCTGGGCAAACTCCAATATTCATAATGTAAAACACACAATTCAGAGTCACAAGCATTGAAATCATGAACATAAATAACTATTGATATTTGAGAGTAGGCATCGTTAGACAGTTATGACACGGTAGGCAAGGAGACGAGACCAGTTACTGTAATCGATATAAATATAAAACGTATTAAAAGTTTCATAGTTCATTATTGTTATGGCTGGGAATGCTTCCCTGTCTGGAATGAACGTCATTTCTCTTTATAAATTTGTGCGATTAGCCACAAAACTCGCTGTCGCCTAGAGTATGGTTGGTGATTGGTTTCAGCGATTATATTGTCTCTAATAAAGCATTATCATTGCTGAATACAGCAATTTTTTGCTATAGATAATACAAATTATAGTTCAGCGTCTTTAAGTTTATCAACGCACACCTGATGCAAAATCATTTCATATTATGATTCACCCCGGCATTTATTTAATATGAGTATCAATAATCAAAATATAACTACCCTCAAAGGGTTGATGTATTTAGAAAAGTAAAACGTTGATTTATGTATATGTATATAAAACGAGAACACAAAGACCAGACATACAACCACAACCCATATTTGACTTATTTGCCACGCCGCGCTGGTGTCAATGAAAGTACAATTATATAACCATTTATATGGTTGTTTTTGTATTTTTCTATGTGTACAAATATTGACGCTAACACATACACATAAAGTATTACGGCGCCACGTGTAAGCATATGCAGCTGTCCAGTCCTACAATTATTATTGTAAAACTACATCAATAATAAATAATATACGTACACACATCACTAATATTCAACGGCTCACCATTCTGGCCATCTTCTAGAGGTATGATGTTTTCTGGAATAGAAAGAAAACATCATATTAAAAATATGTTTTACTCTCTTAAGGTTTCAAAAACTAATGATTTTACAATAGTTCTTTTATAGATAGGGCGAACATGCCAAAACCATTAGTGCTATAGGTACTCATACCTATCAACTTAATAAGCCTGAAACCGTATTCTGGCAAGACTAAAAGTAGGTCTGTCAAATGAAAATTGCAGGTAACCTCCACTTTATAAATCGTTAAATATCGAACAATTTCTCCTAGGTCTACTAACAGTAACAACACGGTTTTGATGTCAACACAAAAAATAACTCTGAAGCTTACACTGGAGGTAACTTTCAGATTACTATAACTACGTGATACTGCCATACTCAAGACATAGTTTACTAAACACTTAAATAAACTCAAATAAACTATACAAGTAAAGTCTGAATCAAAACTGAAAACAGCTTTACTCAAAACATTAAAGCAGATTCGCCCTTACTACAAAATATGAAGGTACATAAAATAGATAATTAAATACTGCCGTTTAGGTAACGCTTAATGCATCTCATAGATATTTTCACGCAGCTTTTTGTCACGTTACGTTGCACTGCACTACTCAGATACATGCGCGATACAATAGAAAGTGACACGAAAATTTTCATGTCATAGTTGGTATCGAACCAATGTCACTATTTTTTACGTTTGTTTCACGTCAGCCAATGAGCTCAATTTCTGTTCACGGCTAAAATAGTCATGTAATCTTTTGTCATGGTAACGGATGACACTAATGTGTATTTGGCGGCTGTAATTTAATTATTCGTATGAAGTACAGGCAATGTTTAACTATCTATCGTACAACAATAATTTAAAAAACAAAGCCTTAAAAAATACTTTACAATATTAACATACGGTTTCTGAAAGGTAAATAAACAGCATGTCAAAATGAAACTCAAGGCAAGTAATTTGAATTGTTATTGTTAATTCATAACAATTGACATGCATTTGACCGTCTGTTAATCAAATGTTGATCTGCCATTCAGAAACCGAAGGTAAGTGTACTAACATCAAGAGAAGTAGGTACGAACGCATGACGAAGACAATGTGTGATATTGAACAGAAATGAAAGCAATAATCAAAGCGTATAACAATAAGAAGAGAAATAAAGGGGGAAAGATACTACAAATGATGCAACCAAACTCAGGTGTTCATAGATGAAAGTAAATATTTTAACATGATTTGGAAAAGTACTTACTTGTAACTGTTAATTTATCATGAATAAATATTGATATATTTATTAATTCTATAACATCAGTTATAAAAACGACATTACATGATAATTTGTTAGTAAAATTTTCTATATAGAAATAGGTAGGTAATATAGAAGTAGGTAGGTAGACAAAGCGATGAACCCTTTATACATAAAATCTTTGATGAATTTCTTTACAATATCATATTAAAGAGTCAATAAAAGAACTAAACAATCCATAAAGACAAATTAGTCTAAAAAGCTGACCGATTAAACATAAATCCGGCACAAGTTGGATTTCAAACAAAATAATCGAAATGATGCACTCAGTGCACATTTTAGCGTACAGCGTTTTTGAGTCTTTAAAAATGCCCTGGTTTTCTTTTATCAATGCATCGTAAATATGCAAGCATGCAATGTGCAGTTATCTACTAACAATATACACAATAAAAATGTAACAATGCAAGAAATAATTAAACTTTTGTGATATCAAGTTATCTAGAAGTCTAGAAGTATTGCGATTCATGCACAGTGCTAAGATCTTGTGTTGGAATATCGTACAATTTGTAGAAAGGTCTACTAAGCACAAAGAATAGTTTTTGGTCAATCGCCAATAATCTATCCTATCCTATATCGGCCAAATACTTTAATAAAATAACAAAAATTTTCCAGAATGCAATGTTTTAATGTTAAAACTTATAACAAGATCACAGGCAGTTGCTCCATCAAATAAAGCCACATAAACGTCATATCTGACTCAGCTAAAGTAACAAAAACGTAAAAAAACCCACACTAAGCGCATCCTATCCTAGTTTAAATGCGAATATTATTTTTGTTTGTTGTTTGTTTCTTACACTTTCACGCCTAAACTGCTCGACCGATCATAATGAAATATTACGTATGTACAGGTTGTCACGGGTACAGAAAAGGAAATGCCCAAAGGATAGTAATTTATTGACAAATCTACACTAACACGATCAAAGCCACAAGGAAATCTAGTTAGCTATATATAGCTGCAAACATTCAACAACGAGGCAATCTCAATAAGCAACTTGGATGCACTAATGTACTCAGAGGACGACGCTCTAGAGGACGCTGTATTTACATAAACAAAAGCAACACGCTTTGCATGCAATAGCCTTGTAACTTGACACAGGCATTGGGCTCGAATTCACGGCACGCTCCTAAATCTACACGACATTTCGTGATTAAAACTGCATGCTAACGTTTCCTATACTGCTCTTAAAATTTATGTAAAGTAAACTTTGTCTAAAGTCGGTAAGAGGCTTCCTTCTGCACTTGATTTGACCTGATAACTGGCTAACCTTAGGATATCATAATGGTTGCAATTACTTCGTGGAAAATGTAAAAAATATTCTGCCAAAAATAGAAAGATTACTATGATACAACTAGGAATAGAAAGGCTAGAATGAAATTGGAATTAAACAAAAATTTCACAGATAACTATACCCCACAACAGCAATGTGTAAAGAAAACGCTTCGAATACCACACAAAATAGAAATTTGTGTGATCCACAAATGTCCGTTGTTTGAATGTTCGTAAAGTCCCTCACGACACAGGACGACAGCTTAGGTCAAGAGTAGTCTTTACAAAAATTGTATTAGGATCGATCTTTCAACAGCAGAGTATATTCCAACGCCATTTAATTCTATGAAATATTGTATACATTGAGTATGCAAAACAGTCCATAATTGCTAATGACAGGCGGGACTTTAATTATATTCCATTTATGCATTCACTTCACGAGTTGCTTTGTTGATTTTATGCGGGCGCGCACGTGTGTGCCCGCTGTTATATAAATATGTTTCATGATTTCTTTTGCTATCCTAACACCATACTAATAAATTTAACACTATATCTGCATTAATTTAGTGTGGTCAGTTGTTGCAAAAAAATAACTAAATAGTAGTAATATGACTTGTATGGAAATGCCTGGCCAGAGTCAGGCATGCGAGCATAAGGTATGTAAATATTCAATAGATTTTATCGTTTGTAAATCTCGTGTACCGGACGAACATATTTATATACAGTAAATAAATTAAATATTTAACATTTATTTAATAAAAGGATTAAGGTTAAAGAAAGAGTTAGGTTAGTACGAACACGAGTATGTATTTGGTTTTTCGAAGTTTCCATCTGAACGCATCACCAGAGGGTGGAGTTAAAATAATTCGAAATGAGCTAAGTCAGAGAGAGAACATTAGATTATTAAGTGATGATGTCTCTTGTACACACAGCGACGCATCAACCTACTGTTTGGACTTTGAACTATTAGAAGTTGAACGTTGCGAATCTGTTATATTTTTGTTACGCTCTATCCTTACCATTACATCGACACCACTATGCACTGTCCATTTCCAACAATTCTCTATTTTGTATGTAGCGTAGTTATGCGTATATAGGGTGTCTAACTTGATGTGTAGCCGTGTGTACGCAAAATAGATATGTAGCATACGCGAGTACCGTGCATCGCATACAAACACCATAATAAAAATCAATCTTACGGTGAAGAACTGACAGAAGTATTCGTCGCTGTAGATCTTCTGGTTCAAGATCGCTGTTATTATAAAAACCCTGCACTGTCAACATAATGTCGCACTTTGAAACTAAGGAGTAACAGCAATCCAAACTTAGATTTATTTTTTAAATTTCTGGAATTGTATAGATATTTTCCGACGAGCGTGCGTCAGGGCCTAATCTGGTGTCACATATTAACTACCCGAAAATTATGTTGGTTTTACTGTAACTCAGTAAGGCTAAAATAATTTAGACTATGTATTACATAAAACGCGCCGAGGGCACTGTAACTAGTGTTTGATCGAGTGCAAAAGCAAAGCGACTGAATTATTTTATACAATGACGAATCCATCAAATATTTGGTAGGTGTTATCATGAAAAGAGATAATGTAAATATGTTGAATTAAAAATAACTTTAATGCAATGTAAGAAATGCAATCGAATTAGAGTAACACTTTGAAATATTTATATTTTAATGTTTATATGTATTATGAGGATCAGTTTGATAACGTTTTTCTAGTAGTAAGATTTTAGACTAATCTATCCCAAAATCGGACTTAGCCCATTACCCAGTGACCCTAACCTTTTATAAGCTTTAAATATATTATTTAATAACAAAGCATCCAATTGCAAAAAAAAGTGAAATATTACCGAAAAAGGTTTTATTATAAAAAGGGCTATATTGAAGATACTTTCACAGCGATGTCAACTTTTATGCTATCGCTGTCGCAAACATCTTGACCTTTTTGAGGTATTGATAATGGATTAATTGGCATTTCACATTACGTCCCTCACGTATTGTCACCATTCTGGTTATTTCACTAATCATGTTGATTTTTGATCCGATTGAAGGACGGGAAGTCACAGTTCTCTCTTCCCTTACAGTAAATTGTCTACTACTTCACGATACAGGACGAAACGAAATCTAGGCTGTATATGAACAGCAATTATTGCTTACCACTAAGTGAGCTGCTGTCTGATGATACCTAAGCCAGCAACAATACATTATGTAACAATATAAATGACTAAACACAAAATATAATTCTATTGATCTAGAAGTGGTGTAATGTGCAAAAATCACTGTTCAAACCGACCCGCGACTGTAACCTAACTTTTGTTCTAAAGAGGAAAAATACTCATACCTTTGCAAAATATATACCAGCTTACTATGAGCGGGTGTTATTCCGTACCAATAGATAATTTCTAGGAAAAACGTCAATTTTATACTTATCCATAATAATATCTGTTGTGACGCTTTAACGTGTATACTTCACTTAATACACACTATAAGTATAAGCAAAACATCGTATATAAACATAACACACATACACTCAATCGTAAGAACAATTGAGTGTGTGTGTGTGTGAATTTTATTGATATTATGTTTATGTGTAGATTAGGATCGTAACAACAGAAACAGTTGAAGAACTAAGATTAACAAGAATTATAGAAATGTATAGATTTCCTTTTTATAGGCAATCGACAGAACAACTTAAGCCAAAAGTCTTGGTCCAAATATTAGGCAAATAGGTATACTAAGAGTCTACATAAGATATTGATATAATATATCTATTTATACCACAATATTACTCTTTAATGTATTTGTTATACTTCAAAGACTGCAGACAAGCGTATAGCCCACATAATAGTAAGCAAACACCGAAGCCGCTTAAAACGTGATGTTTTAGTTACTAGAAGTAGCTATGTTGCTACCGCGAAGGGTCAAAGATCACACAGTCCTTTCTTCCGATGCACGTCTCTCAATTACGATCGTAAGAACACTATACAAGGTTCTTTAGCCGCAGTATTTTTTTATAGTGCAGAGAAACTTCACCACTATCCATATAGCTTGATACTATAGCAAGATATAAATAGTTAGCCAGACAAAATACTCTGTTTTTTTTATACATACAGATTCACGCCTACATATCCCCGAAAAAGTAGACAGAGGAATACTATACTCTTACTTTTCTAACATTCCAGACACCGTGTTGTTATTAAGAAACACACAAAAGAAGAACTTCATAACACTTTATGGCACTCATTAATTAAACCGCGATCCAACAACGTACGCCACCATAATTTGCCTTTGATATAAACTAGGACATTACAGTTTAGTGATAACTATGTATTCATGTAATATTATTGTAGTTTTATGTTTTTGTTTTGTAAATACAACTCCTGCATTGGAAATAATTCATATAATAATATCTATAATAATAAATAATAATATCGCAAGGAACTTTAAAACATTAAAACGGTAAATCAATCAATTGAGAATCACACAAAGAAGAATTGTACGGTGCGGAATTAGGACCCATAACACTCGGAGTAAATGGCGAGACGAGTTCATCATCCGTGGAGTCGTGTTAAGTAATAACATAAAACAAATAAAATTATTCAAATATCAAATATACATTCACATTGATATCTGTGTTTGTGCGCGTGCGCTTGTGTTTATGTGTGTGTACTACCTGGCAGCTGGTAGATTTTCCTCTAAGTTAAGATCACTTTCTAAACTAAACACTTATGCAAACATTAAAAACTCACCCAAGGCATAGGCATAGTAATCCAAATTCATAGGCACGTATTCGATCTCATGACTTAACAATCCCACAATCATTTTAAGGAAAATTAATAATAAAAGTGAGGAAGAGCAATAATGACTATTATTTTACAACACTTTCAATTTCAAATAGGTGTAAATAATTACGATTCATATTAAACACTTTCGTACTGTACAACCGAGCGAAATATGTCGAGTTCAAAATGAAACTGATTTTAATATATGAAGAACTCTTAATGCATTCGTAGTTTTACCTCAGTGTGTATGCATGTATGTGGGTTTATGTGTGTGTGTCATGCGTAGGTAACCTGTACGTGTCATCACAGATTGGGGAAAACCCAACTTTAAATTGTGATTAGGGCTGACATACTTTTGAAATATGTTTATTGTGATAATTCTTAAGTAAAGTACTTTATAAACTAATTAATATAATCCAAGTAATCAATCACTTAGTCTAATGTTTTTATCTATGTGTTTGTACACCCTAATCCTCAAAATATTTTAACTAAATTGAATGTGGTTGAAGATCTTGAGCTGAAGACATCGTTTCTTTATTCAAATTAGTTTAGGCTAATAAAAAGACATGTGACTTGCCCAGTGGCTGAATTTCGACCATATTCATTATGGAATATTCGAGAAATACATAATAAATGATTTTAAATATTTCCATCATATTTTATTGATAACAACAAATTAATTAAATTGCTTCTAAACAAAAATAAAAACGGTAATATGGAACTCGTTTCACAAACTGAGGAGACCAGGCATTGTTTTGTTTTTGCCTATTTATGTATATATGTACAATATTAAATTCCGTTAGTATTAGATAATAATCAGACAAATAATTTTAGTAGTTAGTACTCTAAGCAAAATCTTTGGTAGCGTTTTTCTTTAGAGTACTAACTTCTTATTTCGCTATGTTGGACTACATAGCAAAATCTATCCTCTTTTCATATGAGTAACATCCGTATACAATATAGATAATTTTAATAGGAAATATGCTCCTTACTATGTGGGAGTTTGGGTTATAATCACAGTATTATTAATTACGAACATTATTAAAAAAAAACTCTTTTACGCGGTGTTTGCCGAGACACGGGGATAAACAGATATACGAAAGTGACAACACAATTCTGCTGCCAGCCCTGTATCATTTTATCTGCCTAGTTTGAATAATAACATCCCGAAGCTTGGAGAATCATAATCAGTTCAGCAAGAGACACAGAAGCACCAGGATAAAATTCCTCGATAACATTACAACCATCACTTTTGGTGTAGTTACCTTTTTTATTTCTTGTATTTTAAATAATAATAATAATATATTTTATCACATACACACACAACACCAGATGGTGCTGGGCTAGATAGCCCAAACTAAGCAGAGCTTGTACTATGGGTACTAGACAATATATACTTTTTTTGTAAATACATATTATACGTAGAAACACCTAGACCAAGACCATCCAAATTCATGCACACACGTTTGACTTGTGCGGGAATCGAACCCGAAAAACTTTAATGGAATTAAAATCTATTACAAGGTGCACGGATCTCTTGTCTTAGAGCGACAGATTAAATCATAATCCACCACGCTTACAGGTTCCGCCTCGATTTTTCCTGCCTTATTTATTACAGGTATTTTTTTGATGTGAACTTTCTTAAAGTCATAGGCCTTACTGTGGCGCTGCTGTGGTGAATTAGCTACCTCTTACATGGCAGGACACTATCTATGTGCCAAGTTTTATACCAACCCGTTCAGCAGTTTAAGCCTAAGTATGAAGCATCCAAACAGCGTCACAAGCTTTCACGTTAATAACGGAATTTATTATCCTCACCAACACGCAAACATCCTTGTTTTATTCATTTGTTGCACGTTACGTGTAATGCGGCGTTTGTTACTAATTTTACGGTGTCACTACGTCTTTCCTTTTAACTTTTCTTCACCTAGTTTTAACTTTACTTAACGTCTAACGTCTTTACTCATAGGCGAATGTCTTGATATTATTAAGTTAAACTATCGTAATTTGCGAAATGAACAAAGAAAAAGTGCTATACCAGGATCGTACTAAGTGGAAATCCGTAGTCTCTGGCTTCCTCACGCATATAAAATAGAAAGGCACAGGGTAGTGCGCGTTGCAGAAACTTTAACTATGGCTACTTTAAATAACACATTTGAGCGTACTAATGATTTGGACAACTTTCCGGTAACTGGTAAAAAGAGCGTAGACGGCTCCTTGATTGAAAATGAATCGCTGCCTCGCTACATTTCATTTCGGAAAGGGATATCATGCAACCACAATATTAACTTTGGATAAGAATTCATAATATTTCAAGCCGAAATTAATTCAATGCTCCAAAATTGGTTGATCAAGCAAGACGAGAAATTTTCAACCCTCCTCAATGAATTTGAAAGTATAAAGACGTCATACATTTAATTTTATACTTTAACAAATGGGTAAACAAAATATAACCTTTTGTTATCAAAATTGCAGAGGACTGCGTAAAAACTTTGTACATGAATATTCTTTCTTTCTCATACGACGTGATAATTCTAACTGAGACCTGGCTTACCCCGAATATAGCGGATAGCGAATGTTTCGACGAGTGTTACCTAGTATTTCGATGCGACCGCGACCGTCGACGTCGTACCACAAGTAAACGAGACGTTGGCGGAGTTCTTATAGCCATGTTACGTTCTTTACGACCTGATTACAAAGTTATTCGTCCTATTCATAATGACATTGAACATATTGTTGTACAATTTCCTGCATTTTGTCCTAACAAATATCATATTATAAGCGCTATCTGAAGCTACTAAATGTGTTAGTATCCCACTTAATGTAAAGCACTTTTGGACATATGTTGCCAAGTGAAAGGGTAATGCCAATATACCTGCTAACATGTATTTGGACAGTATAAATTCATGTAATCCGACCGATACCTGCACAGGGGCGTGCACAAAGATTTCTGGTAGGGTATGCACGCCCTACCCGAAACCTCTGCGAGGGCACTACATTTCATTTATAAATGGTTTTGTGTGTATATATATCTGTATATTATATTGTAGTATTTAATAAATAGATTTCGTTTATATAGATTTACATAAGCCAGCGGACTAGGGTATGCAGTGCTTATTTGCTTGCATGAAGCGCACGCGCCTGCCTGCAATCTGTTTTCAACCTATTTCACCTCAGTATATGAACCCTCGTCGTTTAACCCTACGCTTTGGCAACCACCTAGTACTTGTACAAGCACTTGCTTATATATTTCTGATATATATTTAACTTCAGATGAATACACTTAAAAAGATTGACAAAAATAAAAGGTCTGGTCCTGATGGATTGCCTCCTCTTTTTCTACAAAAAGTCTCGGATAACATCTATTTTCTCGTCCAGATCATATTTAATTAATGTTTGAGTGAAGGTATCGTGCCTGACATTTGGAAGCGTGCATTTATTACCCCAGTATACAAAAGCGGCAATAGAAATAATATTCAAAATTATCTTATAATAAAAGTAGAACAAAACATGTATTTTAATTTAGTAGAAAATAATAAATAAAGTCGTCGTCTTGCATATGCAGAGACAAATGAACATTTTTCGTTAATTGCAATCCATTAAGAAATGTGAAATGTGTTTTTCCGACCAAAGTAACCGTTGACGTTAGCATGCGTAGACGCAGTCTGGGCATTACGCATCTAGTTTGTCGTCAAACGTATATTTGCCATGATATGTTTAGTTTGATACACTGTTTAGAAAATTGATGATCATAAGGTATAAAATTTAAATGATCATTTGAATAAAGCAGTATATATATGTATATAAAAAATAGAGCAAAATTGCACCCTTACTTTGAGAATAAAAAAATCTATTTAAATTGGTGTTGTTTATGAATATGACATTTATGATTGATTATTAATTCATTTAGCAAAATTATAAGACGTGTTTTATGATAAAAGTAACGGATTACGTTGTCAAGCGCAGACGCAGTCTAGCCAACACGCATCCAGTTTGTCGTCAGTCATATATTTGCTATGATATATTTAGTGCAGTATTAGACTGCGGTGGGAGTAAAACTGTCTGGATTCGAATGCCAGATCCGTTAATATCAGTCTTTCTAGAAGAATTTTGTAGTTCAGATATTTTAGACGATATAACGTAAAGCTGTGGTCATGTTTTAGCCTCGTAAAATATGGGTGACACATAGCATCATATTTCAAAATATTTTAAGATCGTAATTGAATATTTTTTATTTATATAATCTTTTTCAAAACGTTAATTCAGGTGGCCAGCGATTCCTACGCCAAATCACTGCAGAAAGAAAGGTGCACACAAACTACCTCTTACATGTAAGTACGCGTCCAGACCTACGGTTACACGAATTAGTATCAGCTTACGGCTAACCGTATACTGAAAGACAGAGGCGCACTACATTTGGGTTTTGACGTGTAAGTGTGAAGTCTGTATGTTTTCATACGTATATCGTAAAAATGTGAACAAACATACTGTTGTATTTGCAAAGGGCCATATTCTTAGCCCTTTAAGGACCGAGCGTAGAAATTTTTTATGAGCAACGCTGAGCTTGGGCTTTAAGCCCTGTGTCACAGGATGGATTTATAAAGGAACACAAAGTACAACCAGACCCAGAACAATTATTTTTGTCCTTCTAAACCGGCCCTACATTCGCGTGTTTGTAACAAAACTTACAAAAGCTAGTTACAGATGTACAAACTTATACCGCTACAGTATACATGATATATTCGTACAATACACTGTATATTACCGGACAAAGTAAACATGGCGAAGGTTATTTTCGTGTGCTTGTTGAAGTGGAGTTGACAATAAATTATTTAAACACTCGACCCTAAAATAAAGCAAACGGTACGATTCCAACATATACTGACCAACTCGCGCAAGAAGCATGTATTAAATATAATTTGTAATACATACTTTGAAGATCAGTTGTGAGGACTGCTTAGAATATAAGACGAATACGACTGTACGTATATGTTTGTTAGTGCCGAATCTATAAAACAGGTTATATATTTTCTTCACAAAACGCAATATAGACTAAGCCATGGTTTCTAATCTCTTGGCGCAAACTCGCGAGCCAAAAGAATATTATGTTCTATTATACTCTGGGATACGTTTATAGGTTTAGCAATCAAAAGAATCATAAAATTTTGCGCTGTAACACTAATGATTCTTATTACTCCATGAGAGAAAGCTTTTGATTTTGCTGGCAGATTTTGATGGAAAGTTTGAAAACACGAATGTTTTTATACGCAATGGAAAACGGTAAAACGATTTGTGAAACTGAGAGTATACATATAAACAGGCCTATACATAAGTTAAGGCCCGTTTATATACTCTCGGTTTATTTACTCTCTATATTCTCGGTATTTATGAACTAAATCCAAAATGCTACGTCATCAGTTCAGTTGATATTTCGCTTTAGGTACGTATTATTAAATTGATTATATCAAGCATCTAACAATACCTCAAGTTTGTGTTTGTCGTTTGAAGTGGTATTATAATATATATTCTACAAAGCGTCACGGCGATATTAGTGAAGAGGTAAGCAGAGGTGCATCACACTCACATTTCGCACATTATGTGTATACATTTCAATAAAATTGGGAAGACATAAATGTTATCCTAATTTTATTAAAATGTATTAGTAAATTAAAGCCAATTGTTTTAAGTTACTTTGTATTGTGTTACAAGTTAATAATAACATCTTTAAACATATACAAGTGTTTTCAAAATATGATGCACCTTAGCATGAATGAGTTCCGATTTACTGTGATGTATTTTTGTATATAGACGGATAAGAAATATTTATAAGCTAGAAGTAACATAACTGGCCATAAGTCACTTGTTAAATGAAGGTAAACAACGTAGCTACCTACAAACATTTAAATTAATACATAACGCAAATGACCTGTCATAATATGACAGGTTATTATGATATTATCGTGATAACCTATCGTGCCATTTCACAGCACCGCTATCTTTGTAATCGCATGCGCGGAAACGAATCAAAGCTATACTCAGTAATACGCTGTCTTGATTTCTCATTAGCAATAATAATGCTTTACATAACAGATGGTGATACAATTTTTTACACTCTTGCCAAAATAGAAAATATTTTGACTAGTCTTACTCAATCTAAAGCGAAAGAAACTACCTAAAATACCTATATAAATATATGTCGACTAACTACAAACAAATCGCAATTTCATTATACTATATATTTTTATATCTTTGCTTTCTTTTGTTTATTGTCATTACTATTATATAAAATGTTACTGTCATTATAAAAGTTTTTGATAGTACTTAAATAAATAAACTGTTAGTGTGTAAAATGTTTTTAGGTTAAAATCTAGTTATCGACAAAGCTCTGAACGTATAAATTAAGAATAAAATGATTCATAAAGAATATGGCCCGACTTTTCTCATACTGAGAAGAGGCGAGCAGTGGGATAGTGTATGAGGAGGGCTGCTTAAAGATAAGTGTATTTTTAAAAAATGTACCCTGTTGGCCTTGATAATTAAAAGCCACAGACTGTATAAATCAACATAATCGATCGTTAAAATACTATGTAATATTGTAATTAAGGGACAAATTATGGAAGACCGTCTATTATTCTAGTAAGGTGAGGAAGTCAAGAGTTAAATGGCTCTCGTACCTAGGTATTCTGCGCGCGAGCAAGATGCGCATGTTGATGCGCTTGCGCAAGTTGTGTTTGCATCGTGTAAATAACCGTAGCAAAAAGTACGCGGGCCAGGGACTATCGCGTTTGCTGCCTGAACAAGTAATTCAACATATTAGAGGCGCGCACGGACTACGTACTTGCGCGAATTACTCAAGCAGGCGCAAGCGAAATCGATTTTACAAAAACCGTCGTAAATCGAAACATTCTAAAGCGGCTTAAATTGCAACGTCTTATGTACAACGAGCAATAATCTCACGGATTCAATCAAGGATCTCAATCTCGCAAACAGCTTGCACATCTAAATCGCACCTTTACTTGCACTTTGAATACAGTAAAACGAAGAATTTTTTTAAGCAACCAGAGTAAACCAATAATCGTAATAAACAGAAAATATTCGACGTATATAACTCTGTTACTCACAAAGTTCTTAGAACCGATTGAAATGTAAGAATTGCTAATAAGAATGCAAATATTGTTGCACTGTGCTTAGCCACCTTGTGATGCACGAACGAATGAAACTAAATTCACACGAACTTGGGGCCCATAAGACACTGAAACCTTTAGAATTAGCATAGTGGGCATAGAACTTAGTTCAATGCCACGGCACGTATTTCTGACTTTTTGAAGTTACATATCTATTTGATGTTTATTATCATTCGCTTTACGGGAAAACATCGCGGGAATACCTGACTATCTGAAATTATTCCACAACGTTCTTGAAATGTTGTTTGTTAAGTTTGTCTAGTAAATAATGGTCTTAACACTTCACATTTAAAAAGACGCTCATGCCAGGTTTTGGGATGATTAATTTTCGCTTCGCCATTCTGTTGAATCGAACTATGAAATTCATTCTGCAGTATCCATTAGAGATTATATCTATAAGGGAACATGTACCATGTACCATGATTATCGGAGTAATGTTTCAGTAACGATTTTTACTTATTTTACACATATCTAAACTGTCAAGTCTTAAATTACAATACATAATTAAACATCTATTGTATCTGGCCACCGGTGTACCACTGCGACTTAATAGTTTAAATGTTCCAGCGACAGCCAAATGCCCTCCGATAAATGAAGTTTATTTACATGTTTCTTGCATACTGATATGGCAAATTGATAAGGTTAAAAATTGATTAATTATTATATACTACTGATTTACATTTGTGAAACTATTATTTCGTCAATATTAAAGGTTGGTAAGGAAAACAGCACTGCAGTTAACTATCAATAGTAGAAGTTTCAATTGTTCTAACGTAAGTTCTGGTCACTCATGATATGCTTTATCCCGGGTAGCAAAAGAGCTACTCTATGCAGATCTTCTAGCTTTAGCTCGAAGCTTTGCGTGCGTTGGAAAAAAAGGAGCGCTCGTGCAGTAGATTTACTATCGTTCTCCGTTGGCGCACTGAGAGTGATCAATGTGAGATTTGTACTAAAGTTTGCCCGGTAGTTCTGGAGATTAGAAATTTAACAACCAAACTCTACTTTTGGTAGATGGTGAAATTTATGTTATATTATTATATTTAAAGAGATAGATTCTATCATATTTACTCCAATATTTATTATTTTACATTTATCGATTCAGCAGGTCGTTTAGTAGATGGCGATTGTCAGCTCGCTTTGCAATTCAAACTGTATATGTATAACATCAACTTTCCTATTGTTACTTTGTAACCTATGAACACGAACTTTAACTCATAATTTAGTAGTAATAAAGTGTAAATTTACTCACAGATTACACGAATATAAAAATATAGGCATAATCTTTAAGTACAATAATCTCAACCAAATTCTACACCACAACATTATAAGATGTTCATTACTCTGATTTTATATTCATAATAACTAGCGGTCGCGTAGTGGTCAAAATTCGACCATAATTGATTAAAATTTTAAGTTTGATCGTTATTAAGGTTTTATTGTCTATAATAACTTTACCCTTATCGCATTTCATTTAGATTTCGCCAAGGCTATACAGGTTAATTTACCTATCTTTTTCAAACAAATTATTATTTACTTAACTATACTCTTTTTTTAACAATATTCCTAAGCCTGCTACATTGTTTTCTTTTTTCTTTATTACAAATAAATAAGGTATAGGTAACCATAGTTACAAAGAATTGTACGACGTCAAGCGAACAATGTCAATATATTATGAACGCGATTCGACTGCGTGTGTAAAATGCATGGTTGTGTGCGTGTAGTGTTTTCCATTAATTTACTATATTTCTAATGCATATTTTATAAAAATATTAGGTTTCGTTCCTCGTTCTCCATATAAACTTTAATCGTGCCAAATTTCATACTCCCGCGTCCGCGCAATTTTCTTAAAAAGGGGTACAAAGTTTTTGCTTCACGCATTAATATATAGATAATAATCTAATTTTAATTTTGTCTATCCTACAGACCGAATAATTAGTAGGTATACCAAAATGATCACGTTAACAGTAATTATTTGAAGCAAATAATTTACAAAATGTCGGTACGTTATAGATATAACTAGATGTGCCCGCGATTTCATAAACAGGTTAAAATTAACATATATATATATATATTTTATTTGTTAATGGATTTAAATACAATAAGACGAATAAAACAAATAATAAATAAGAGCCAAAGAAAACAGCGGTTTTTGTTACAAATTGATTCAGCCGTTATGGAAAGTAGCGTGCAAAAATGCACAGGCAAACGGACACAGATCCGTTAACATTATATAATGTAAGTAAGCAATTTATCATTTATGGTTTGGTGAACATTATCCTCCCACATAAAACATAATTGATAGTTTAAGGAGATGTTACTAGCATCTCGCTACATTTTCAGTCAATTTTGTGATAATTAAGATTGAAGATAAATTATCCTGGATATTTATGATGTTACTACATGCTCACTTGTGTAATTTATTAGGTTTCAACAAGAAATTTTAATTTAGTTTTGGTATAGTATCTACTAGACGGTAAATCCTTTGTAATATAAAACGAATTGACATACAGCTGTCACATGCGTGTCATATTTACTGGCATATATCAGTGTTAGACAGGTGGACCTCGCCATCCCAGAAATTTCTGGTGTCTACCCCAGGATGATGAAATGAAATGATATTTATTTCACATAAAATAGAGTACAATTAGGTAATATTGTCTTCTGTTTACGCGAATGTTATTCATTGAAATTAAACTACTATATACGGATTTTATCGCGTTGTTTATTTATCACTGTATTACAAAATGTTGAAAATATATACACTACTACTACTATTGATTTTATTTTACTAATTTATAAGCTAATAAAATTATTTAAACTATTAAATCTATTTATTTTGGTTTACACTTTCCCCGACGTTTCGGTTGCTTTTCAGCAGCCATGGTCACGGGGAGACTAAGATGGTAGTTGTCTCAATGTTCTAGTGTAGTTATTTCAAAGTACCCGAACATAATTTAATTATTGGTGTTTCTATTTACGCAGAATGAGCTCAAAGTATTATGAAGTCTAGCTGTGATTTGTTTCTTCTTGGGTTTGACTATTTGAATATAGCGTATATATTTTCAAATTTTTGTAATACAGAGATAAATAAACAACGCGATAAAATCCGTATATAGTAGTTTAATTTCAATACAATTAGGTGGTCAGATTAGTACACATTGTTAGATGTCAACTCAAAATTCTAAGAATGTATGAAGGCTGTTTACGGGACAGGCCCTTTCTGGAAAATCTAGATACGCCAAAGGTCTTAAGTAGTCTTAAGGAGACCATACGTATATACATATTTGAGCCTGTAATCCCTCAAAAACGTAGGAAAGGTGTATGAAACCTGTATTTCGCAACACTGCATTGGCGTCCCACACTGTAGTATTCCATGACCTACCATTATTTTTACAATGGATAACTTAGTAACGTTATTTTCGCGATCAATAACAGCTTAACACAGTCGATATACAAAAAACAAGCGTGCATGCGATTCGCTTTCGATTTATCTATGCTTGCCAACTATAGGTGGGTTAGTGGAAATAATGCACCGAGTTTTCCTTGTATACCGCGGCACAAAAATTTGTAACGGTATCCACATATCTCTACGTGCTTTAGTAGATATGTAGTTTTGACTAATATACTCTTTTTAGATACCAATAGGTCAGCAAATAAGCATGTGGTCTGCCTAATGGTAAGTCACTGCAGCATCATAAATGGGCGCATACAACACTAAGGAAAAGGATATCACTCACAGGTTTGTATAAGCTATTTACTTTTATAATAAGCTCATATTTGTTAACCCTTCAAGCTAAGCCAATGTGTAGTTTTGCGTTTAAAGTGCTACCACGTTTCAGGATTATCCATAGTGCTATAGTTGTCCTTTGTAATAAAATTACCAACGGTCAAGATTTGTTTAGATCGACAACACTATATTTTTATATCAACACATCACATGACCTTTACGACCTTTAGACGTTCGTAAATCAAAACGTACACTTTCTTGGCAAACAAACAAAATAAAAAACCATTCAGTTACTGCTTTCAAAATATATTCACTCTCTAATAAAATAGAGACGGCAGAACAAAATAGGTCATATTTTATTACTAAATAAGATGTAAAATGTTACTTGTCGTAAGAAAACATGTACTATAGATTAATAAAGATAAAATTAAAAGATACTTTTTGTCTATTCTGCAGCATGCATGACTACGCCTTTCTATTACCCGTTGTATAATTATTTAACAAATAGTGCTTGAAGACATTAGACATGTAATCACAAATCTAAATTATATAAATTCACCGGGAGTATGTGTCAAATATCTATTAAATTGATTGCTGTTAATTCAGTAGCATACTAAGTGCGACCGCCAATCGTGAGTTTTCAGGTTTGATACCCGAATAGCAACAGTCTGAATCTAGTTTTTGTGTTTATGTTTAAGTTTTACAGAAGCCTGTTGACCTCTGCACATAACTACCGAAACATTGGCATAACTATATCTACCTCTTCCAGGACATTAGCAGATAATATAAATGAATGTTATGTTAGGTATTATATTGTACAATATAATTGGCAGCTGTACCGAACAATCTGTGTGACTACAAGCAGATCGAACAACAATAATAGCATTGTATCCCCAAGCTATCAGGCAACTGGCATCGCGCCAGATATCAAACATGCATACGGTCATACCTTCTTCGCAGAGAGGGTAGGCAGAGACCTAAAATACCCACATTTCCCGCACTAGGTTTATGAAGTGTGGGGTTTTACACAAAATACGCAAATATTGAGGGTAAGCAGAGATACCTGGATACCCAAATTTCGTAAGCTATATTCAAGGTTCCAAGTTATAAGACGACCTATCGCCATTTACCGGGCTAATTTACAGACCACGTGCTCCAAACAGAAAAAATACAGAAATACTTTGTCTTACACAAAACCACGTGATCGGTTTTGTTTTCGACGATAATATTGCTTTATTTTAACAAAAAATGTGAAACGTGACTCGAGTTATTTATTCGAAACAGGGGTGTTAAGGTTGTATTCAAAAGCAGAGTCAATAGACCCCGACAAAAGAATTCTATTTACGTCCCAATTCTCGTGATGACGTCAAACATTTCAAAGTACCCTCCCACGCAGTTTCACGAAGAGGCAAATCTTACTTAAGAACCTACTTTTATTTAATGTACCTATATAATATTATATCAATCTGTCAATTGCTTGAATATCAGACATAATTAAAAAGCTATTGTGTCTAGGCGCCACGGGGCGTTACAGCTCGAGACGAAAAATGGTAAAACAATAAAAATACCTGTAGCTGCTTAAAGGATTAGACAAATGTATACTCTTTAATAAAAGAAACAATTTATCTCTTAATAGAGAGACTTATGTGTAGCGTAGGCCATTATAACGCCTGAAAACAAGCGGATACTAAAGACATTAAAACTCAAACTAACTACATACATAATTCACACAATGCTGTCCGATGTCCATCGTTACATTAGTTTTACAGGTGACGCATACGGAACGCCGGGCGAAATTGGTATGGACGCTTTGTAACAGGTGGTTGGTTAGTGAGGCGATGACCACGTAAATAGGTAATATTTTTAATCTGATGATATTAGTTTTTAAGATGTTTTGAACTAACTTTTTATCTCATTAGTCAGCAGCGGGTAATCAAAATTATCATTCCTTTCTTAATTTGTTAATTATCGTATCCGCTCATCGTGTACCGGTCTACGTATACCGCACCCCCAGTAGGACAAAGGCGTTAGAAAAAATATGGTATATTTAAAGAAAAGAAAAAAACCGTGTGATCTGGTATATTTATTGTAGGAGTACTTCCTTTTATAATCTTTTGTTTAATTTAATGAAACTAAGACAGTAAGTAAGATTAAGTGTGTTTTTAATATCAAATTTCAAGTATTTAAATATAATTATAAAATTTTATGACTGAAAAAAATTAAACTCATTATGATGCAACAAATAATTTTTTGGTATCAAGCCTTTATTTTTTGTCAGATCACCACGTAAATAATTAAGCTCGTGTATCTTGACTTGCACTATTCAAATCTGCAATAAAAAATCGATGTGCACTGAAGGTGCGATATGTGATCACTCGCATATTACGTAAAACGCAAGTAAAGAATCCCATTACCGTTATGGGCTCTGTTATACATCAGTTAAATATATGCTTGCATCAATTTGTAATCTTAACGAAGATGTCGAATGATATAACGTTGTGACACCACCTGAGTCAGTTACACATGTAAAGTATGCCACTTTTATTGAAAAGATTAGATTGTTTACTGATCTAGTCTTTATTTGTTTCGTTTAAATCGCTTGACAAATACGTGTTTTTTTAATAATAAATATAATTCTTTATTAAACAAAGCAGGGGTACAATATTTTCTATCTTATTTTATGCAAATGTAATAAAAATATTGTTACATATGATCTTTTTAAGATAGGGTTAACGGCGACGGCTGTGCTAGTATAAACTATGTGAATGTATTTTAAAATAACAGGGACGTTTTCTCTCGTGCCCCGGCAGGTTATTTTGTAAAGAGATAATAGTTATGAACACAATAACCCACTGCGATTCGTACCAAAGCCAATGTACATTGTGTTTCTTTATATAATTACATGCATTTACATTCAGTTGTAATGTATTTGTTGACAGCACGTGTCCTTTCTTGTCAACAAAATCATAGTCGTCAGTAAAATCACTAATGTATTTTTTTTATCTCTATACTATACTTATATGAGTGATGGAACAAAGGTTTTAAAATATTATGTAAAGAAGACACGGATTAAAGGTTATTGGTATTTTTAATTTAAACCTGTACTGTGTATAGAGATAAGACACGGGTTAGTAGGAGTTACAGTAGAGCTAATCCGTACAACATATTAATGACTTTGCATGAAGTTGACTGGTGATATAAAGAAAGACGAATGAAGTCAGGCTTAGAAGCCAGCTTCTATATATGCTGCCATCTTCAATCAGTTATTCGTAAGTCACAACTTGCTATGCGAATGCCCAGTGGCTTTCTTCAGGGTTTGGGGGTACCATATTTAATTATTATCAATTAAGTGGTTCAATCGCGAGAAAGCACCAAGCATTCAGTGAATTTCGCCTTTGCTTCAATCATTCAGTCAAACAGCTAGTATACTAGCTGATTGAATGACTACGTCCGCTTTGTTAAATGCGATTTATTAGTAGAATGTATAAATTAGGTTTATAGTTAGACTGTTCCTATACGTAGGGATTGCTTACAATGGTTTATCAAGTCATTAAGAGTGAAACATAAGACATAAACAATAAACAATGCCATATCAATGATAACGTTTATCAGTTGACGAATGACGATAGCCAAATCATTAATTATAAATTAGATTGTACTACAAAACTATGTTTAGATTATCTAGTGGCATTTTGTGTATCGAAGAACATCAGTGTTATTTTTACACATTACGCCAAAGGAGAAAGTTCTACGGTAGAAAAGAGTTCAATGTATTCTGTAATAGTTGTCATACGTAGACACACGGCACTGTAAGGGCACGACGATGTGTATTATACCTAAGTTTTGACACTTATGGGTTAAGGCCCCAGATAATATAAATGTATAAATAGTATAAATGTATGTTTATCCATTCTCTAGTACTCATAGTACAAGCTCTGCTTAGTTTAGGCTAGATGGTGTTGGGTGTATGTGATAAAATATTATTATTATTATAATAAGGGGAGAGGCTATCACCGTTTACCGGGCACAGTCCAGACGCTGTTCTGTTTTTTCTGTTCTGAAAACTGTCGCAACAGATTGACCATCTACGATCGAGTCAAAATTGTTAAAACAAATTACAATATCTACAATGATCATATTTAATACGTTAGTTGTCTCATTTAAATAATGGTTTTCACGGAATTGCAGCCTGTTAGTAACCAACTAAACATATCACGGTGTGCCCACTCGACACTTGAATGGTGAGTAGGTCGCTGAAACTGAAACTAGCCTATTATTAGTCTGTCCCAATTATTAATAAAAACCTGTGCTGTACTCTGGACTAATACTAACATACCGATTAAACTGTTGTTGATATTGGCTTAGAAATCACATAACCTAGTGTAAATAGCAAGTACTACGCCTGCTCCATTTCCATAATAATGTAATAAAGTTACCGAGTTCATACTAAACGTCCACCCACGATTATATTATAATTATTGATCGATATTTACACTTCTCGTGACTCGTGACGATAGGCTTTTGTTGTTACACCCACATTTGGACAGCAATGTTTTACTTCTAACGTAGTAGAGAGCAGCCTATGGCTATAATTGCAATTTTTAAAGTGTTTTTAATTAATATCAATTAATTCAGTTTCACGCCTATATTCGCGATGTAGGCAGAGGTGTATTATATTCACATTTAGACAGCAATGTTTGAAGTCCGACTGAATAGTATGCGAGCTTTTTACAGCGACACTAGGTACAGTTTCAGACTGCATGCTGTTGAAAATTTCTTAACAATACCGAATAATACTTCTCGGTCTGAGCAGCGAACGAAACATCACATGCATGGTGACATTCACTACCGCTGGGCCAACGAAGATAATAAAATTAATATTGATTTTGTGGCCTACCAGAGATATATCATATACATAACTTCTGTCATAATTCTATCAAGGTTAGATGAAACAACCAAATAGGTTATTAAAAACGGCCTGCAGTGTAATTGTTTGCAGATTATATCAGCAAGCTTTAACTGGACTGCGCTATAAACATAATGTATTCAATCTACAGAAAAGCTGAAACACCGGTATTATCCATCAACGAGATAATAAAGAAAAATAAAACTACAAAATTGCAATATCCGTCGAACAGTCTAGAACAAACCGGTTGTTATGTTCGTTCGTAAGTTTGCATAAAATAAAAGAATTAAATTATTCAAAACATAGCATATTGCGTTCAGCTCTTCATGAGAAGACTGGGCTGTTGAGACCATATAATGTCAAATACACAACACTAATATATCTAACTATAATTATCTATATGTTAATATATATCATTATATCACCAAAGATATAGTCGGTAAGTATAATGAACCTACACGTTGACAGCTATGTTTCAGATACCATGTAGCATAAAACGAGGCTTTTGACATCTACCAAACACATTCGTCAGATTGCTGTAATTAGTAACAGAACAAGACGGAAGAAATTGTTAGCAATTTCTGATTATAAAAACCATAAATAGCAATATAGGCACATGCTGCCTGAGCCGGGGGCCAAAAGTCAGTTTCGCTCCAGTAAGGCGTCTTTTCTTAAATATTCTGAGTTTAATTACCTATGTTTTACTAAGCGGCCTGAGAAATGCTATCGAGAACTTAATTTTTGCTGCTACTAAAATAAGTCTATACAATTTATTATTACTATTGACCGCCAAGAGTTCTAAATTTGGCCGTAATTCATTAAATTTAAAAATATATGTTTTTACGAATTATGGTTTCCTGCACTCTTTTCAATATAAACTTTAACTATAATAATTGGTTTCACGTTTTGATAAATAGATTGTTATATATAGCAGACATGCGGCAAAGAATAAATAGCTAACACCCTGGTCAGATGTCTTATGGTAGCGCTTACCATAACCTACGAACGCTTTCACAATTCGCCACCACAGGCACAATTTCGCGTTTCAACCTTAAAAAAGTAGTCTAGAGTTTGGGTATAAATACTTTGCTCAAAATTTTAAGGTGTAGGTATTATTTTAAGGAGATATGTTTTATTATGTTCTTCCTAGCACTGGGGCCACCAGTGCATAATAATTATCAAATAATATTACTTAATGAAACCAGGAAATGAGTAATATGTAAAGGAAGTTACACAAAATGGCAGCTTCTCCACACCTCTGATAAATAAGGGGAAAACGTGAACAAACTTTGTTCTGAGTGTATCCTGTTACTGTAGCGCAAATAAAGTGCCATAATTAGACTGTTGCAAATATCTGGATATGTCACAAATAAATACATTTATTAACAGTTATGATAATAACACAACAATACTGCTAATTTTAGACGCTTCAACTCTATTATTAGCTTTGAAAATACTTAAAATAACTTATTTCTTATTTGTTCCTTTTTCGTTTTTAAGCTTTCTAGTAGAAAAATATATTTTATACGAGGTCACCGATGCATGACCCCGATAGAATTTAGATTTAATAAAATAATAAGTTTAATACTAGGGATAACAACTATTCTTATCTGGGACTGTAAAAGTCTAAAACAACGTCCTCAAGGAATTACCCTGAACAAGCACGCATAGCCACAAGTCTATTTCAAAGAGAAATCTAAGTGAATACAAGTCAACGTGAGGACTAAACCGTCATGTTGTCCATTAAATAAATATACAGGATTCTTCTACAAACAAACACGTATACTTGTTTGCAGTACCAGAAAGGATGCTCGCGCGTTATGGATCCTTCAATAAAGAAGTCATGTTAATGCTATCAGCGTAAGAAGCAAAAATACTCCAGAGCAAAGAGCAAGACCATGCTAAGGGATCCGGAGAGTTCCCAACATAGACTCTTTATCATAGGAACGCATCAAAAGGTTAATGTACTGGAATCTTCTGTAAAGTGGAGGTACTTTTCCCATTAGGCTGCTCCAATTTGAGCGAAATCTGTAATCGGGTTCTCCTTGTCCTAACTCTAATAGTACGTCTTGAGCAATTTTAAAAAGTGCACTAGTTTCTACACCGTAAAATGGCATACAGCTGTGCCAAGAAGCACATGTTGATCTGCTGATGCACTAGGTGCCGTGCAATGTTGAGTGTTAGAAAACAATAGACCTATTTCGATATGCACTTTAGATTCCTCGCAACACTTTTACTGCATACAAAGCACCTAATAATACAGGCTGCAATTGCAACTAAAGATGTATCCACATTGTACACATATTAGATTAACATTAAAGACTTGACTGGAATAAAGTTGAAATTTCCATTTGTACTTATTAATTTTACAGAATTTGTGTGGAGGCTTCGGTAAAGTTTTAATTTTTAAGTATTTGTAGGCGTTTACGGATTAAATGAAGTATTTTAAAAGGCGTGTTACGTATAATAAATACGTAGTCTTAAACATAACCACAGTTCTACTCGATATGGTAAACCTAATAATTATAATACGATTATTGAACTATGAATAAATATATTACATTTCTCAGTAACATCTAATTGGTTCCAAAGGTGGGTAAACATAAATTATATGTTTACATTTTTTCAACTAAGTGTCAGATATGCGTATAAAGGTTGTTCGTGTGCTGAAGGACAAAGTGTGCTCTAGTATATAGAGCAATTAAGGTAAATACTTAATTCGAAGTAGCACGGGCTAACTACACGGACGGCACAATGGATGACTTCACACAGATGCGTAGTATTGTGTGCTCGGACTCTGCATATATCACAAATTTAAGTAGTATTTATGTCCGTTGTTTAAATTGTTATAAGGCCCTTCGCGGTACAGATTTTAAGCTAAGAGCGAGTCAGGCCTGGTCACTAACAACTGTGAGCAACTCGTAATACAAATTAAAAGTAGGTATTATATGATCAAGTCCAACGGCATTAGGAATCGTTACGTATACGTCAACTATGACTCACAATACAACATATGTATTTACTCAAGATATTACATTTCACCAATCACATGCACAAATATAACTGGCAAAGAAGACATCCAGATTGCATACTTAAGCCTCGTATCCACTAGGCAACACTTGACGCGCGACATGTTGCACAACATTGTTGCTCACTGCAACGCGGAACTTTGTTTAGCAACGTTGTCTGTCCAGACATGACCAGTCGTTGGCAACATGTCGCCAGAGGAACTAGTGTTGATTATAGCACAGTTTCATTACACCACAATACAGACATTTCTGCGCGTCACGTCTCCCCTTGTCAACATTTGATGCTCAACTGCATATTGCACGGAAACAAACAACAAACCGCGCGTTATGTTGCGCACCAGCTGGCAGCGTCGCGTATTGTTGTGCAACGTTGCCGATCTTGTTGAGAGTCACGTGTTGTGCTTCAATTGTTGCCTAGTGCATACGAGGCTTTATTGTCATCAAAGATAAGTTAGTCCGAATAGCTTCATTTGTTTAGTGGCACACCAGAGCATGATCTAGTGTGACACTAAACAAATGAGGCTATCATTGCGTGCTACTTGTAATAAAGAAACAAAAGCGACCTACCCCAACAGAAAAGTAAGGTAATGGAAATTATTACTTTATGCGTTTAGTTTTGTTTCCATTACACAAATTGAATTCACTCGACGTCCACCATATCTACAGTCTAACTTACGGACTACTGCAATCGTCTGAAATGGGTGCAGGCGAGGTAAATACCGACTTAGCGCTTGATTATCGGGTACTACGTAAGTTAACATTCGTTAGCAGACTGACGACAGATGCTTTAGCTAGGCTCTAGTTACAGAATGATTGACTGATAAGTCATTGTAATAATAGACTTAAAATAATATTATAGAATATTTTCCTTATAAAAGCCGAGATTATAAGATTCCGATCCGCGCTCAATATGGAACCGCCTTAGTATTTAATTTATTGAACGCCCAACGATTAACATGAATAAGAGATTAACACAATAGCGCGTTAATACTAAAAATAAACATACGACTTCGTATTTTATATGACATTTGTAAGATAAGTAAAGTAGTTCTTAGAACTAAAAAAAGTAAATACCGTAAGATCACATTAGACATGGAACTATATTTTTAAGGAAAAATTACAATCGTCGACTTGAACATACGATCTCAGCAGAATATATCGACGATTTATTACGTTAACTACTGATTGTCGTTTGTCAAGTAAGTTATTTATGAATGGCTTGTTTGTGACATGTACATGCTATTGTTATGGTAAAATGTGACAGGTCTATCAATAATTATAATCACCAATGTGTAACTATAATTATGAATAAATGATTTATTACAGTTAAAGACATAGAAAATAGATGTAGTAGATTGCAACATTTGTTGTTAAAGAGACTACCATTTATATTCAGGCAATAAAAAAATTATATGAGAATGTTGCTAACTTAACTATTATTTCTCACAAACAAAAAATACAACTCATTCTGTAGTAGCTAAATTAAAATTGTTTTTAGTATATCAACCTCAGAAATAAGTTGTATTTCTTACGTTTCATTGTGGCTCCGTGGGTGTATGCATAGTTAGCTAAAATTGTATGTTCAAGTGCTGCATAATTCTTCAGCTGTAATTTTTCTTTTAAATAAGTATTTAATTTAGATTTATTCTTAATTCAATTACAATGTCATTCAAAATAATTTTACACAATAGGATATATTTAAATTTTTGCAGTGTAAATCCATGCAGTTGGCAGAGAAAACTCATAGAATCAACAAGCACAGAAATAGATTTTCAATTGAGAAATTGCATGAGGAAGCCCAATTAATTATTAATTAAGAAACAAAGTGTAGGAATCAATCTCACAACAAAACAGCACAGTCACTAAAAAAGTTATTAATTCTACCACACTGCTGACATATTACAAGTAACCAAGACACAACACATGTTTTGAATAGGTATAAATAATTAGTATGAAATAGTCATTTTATCACCGCTATGGTTGGACCTTAGAGGTTTTCCTATTAACCATTAGTAAGAGAAATGTAAATACCTAAAAGAAAATATGTAAATGTGACTCTAATATTAAATGAGTCACCCATAACATAACATAATTATGTATTACTTACTAGTCAGTCAAAAATATAGTTATATTTACTAACTTTATACTATATAACTATATACTTACTAACTCCAAATAATTATTAAAATATAACATTTGAAACCTACAGTTATCTCAAAAGGTCATTGACATTTAACACATGAAGCCATGAGCCAAAGTTAGTCTAATAAATTGTCTGGCTGATTCACAGTGAGGTTCAGTGCCAAAATCTCACTATCTATGGCCTATACTAAGTGTTTATACCTCAAGCAAATAGAAAACTGGAATGCTTGAGTGCATAACTTTTTATGTGGGTGTGCATGAGCCAATGAACTTACTCATGTTTTGATAAATGAGGTCATACTGCAAATAGCCTCCACAAACTAATGTAACTTTCCATTCACACATTTTCATTATTATATGATCTTGCAGTATGTACTTATTTAGTCATTTTTAACTCTAATACAATTAATGTAAAATGTATTATGCATGCTTAATGACTATATAGTACTGTAGGGTATTGTAGGGTACAGAAAAGCCTAAATGTGAAATGATATGACAACAATATCTTTTGAAAAATTACTGTTAAATACCAAAAATGACAGAACTATACATAGTAATCGTTATTATTACTGTATCATTTAAATACTGCAATGTATAGAATTATCTATTTTTTATATGGCACTTGTGCTGACTGCATCACAGATGTGCTCCACCAAGGAATGGAATTATTCATCCCTTTTGCCAAAAAACCTGTGGGCGGCCGCAGCCGCCCCTGGTTCAATAACGCCAGCAGGGATGCTGCACACCAGAAGCAGTCAGCATACTTAGCCTGGAATAGGGCTAGGAAGTGTCGGGATCCTGATGTCAAGAAGAGAAAGCGAAAATATAATGCCGCTTCTAGATCCAGCAAAAAGGCTATTACCAAGACTAAGGCGGAACACGTTGCCAGAATTGACGAGCGCCTGGGAAGACATCCTTCAGGGCGTCGTACATTATGGGCGCTCGCCATGGCTGCGCAAGAAAATTTTTGCCAAGTCAGTCTCCCACCCACCACTGCGTAAGTCTGATGCCAGTCTGGCCCATAGTGCAAAAGAGAAGGGCAATCTTTTGGTACAACTCTTTGCCTCAAACTCGACTTTGGATCATGAGGGAGTCACATCAACTACCATCCCAAGGTGTGAGAGCTCTTTGCCTGAAATCCGCATCAAGCAGCGTGCGGTTAGGCGTGAGCTCGAAGTACTGGACACTCATAAGTCGAGTGGGCCTGACGGCATCCCTGCAGTGGTACTTAAGACGAGCGCCCCTGAGTTGAACCCTGTTTTAACGCGCCTATACCTTCTTTCCTACAATTCCAACAGGGTTCCATCTACGTGGAAGGTCGCTCATGTTCACCCGATCCCGAAAAGGGGTGAACGGTTGGATCCTTCAAACTATAGGCCGATAGCGATTACTTCCTTGCTCCCCAAAGTTATGGTGCGATTAATGGTCGCCTTCAGCTGCGGTGCCTTGAGGATCATCAGCTGATTAGTGACCGCTAGTATGGCTTCCGCCATGATCGTTCAGCTGGTGATCTTCTAGCGTACCTCACATATCGCTGGGCGGAGGCTTTGAAGGGAGAGGGAGAGGCTCTGGACGTTACCCTCGATATCGCTAAGGCATTTGACAGAATCTGGCATAGGGCCCTTCTAGCGAAGCTACCGTCTTATGAAATCCCCGAGGGATTCTGCAAATGGATTGCCAGCTATCTGGATGGTCGGAGCATTACAGTCGTCGTTGATGGCTGTAGCTCCGAAACCATTAACGCTGGTGTTCCTCAAGGCTCGATGCTCTTCCCAATCCTGCATATCAATGACTTATTGTTAATCGAGAACATACATTGCTATGTGGATGACAGCACGGGTAATGCGCGTTATACCAGCTATCAGAATGTCTCTCGGAACATGTTACAGGAAAGACGAACAGAGCTTGGGTCTAAAGTCGAGGACTCTCTTGGGCGGGCCTATTGAATGGGGTGAACAGAACTTAGTTTGATTCAACCCTTCGAAGACACAAGTGTGCGCGTTACTGCCAAGAAGGACCCTTTTATCATGATGCCACAGTTCCAAGGAGTTACTCTCCGTATCTCCGAAAGTATAGGGATCCTCGGCGTGAAAATCTCGAATTAAGTCCAGTTTGTGAGTCACTTGGAGGACAAAGCCAAATTAGCGAGCAAAACGGTGGGTGTACTGAACAGGGCGAGGCGGTACTTCTCACCAGGTCAACGTCTTGTGCTTTACAAAGCACAGGTCCGGCCGCACGTGGAGTACTGCTCACATCTCTGGGCAGCGGCCCCTAAATACCAGCTCGACCCACTTCACTACCTACAAAGACGGGCAGTTCGAATCGTCGATGATCCCAATCTCACGGATAGATTGGAGTCGTTGGAGCAGGGGATAGACTTAGGGTCTCTCTGCGTGTTCTACCGACTATTTCACGGGGAGTGCTCTCACGAACAGTTTGATTTGGTACCAGCGGCCGCTTTCTATCACCGTACAACTCGACAACGAAGCAGGGATCATCCATATCACCTGGAAGCGTTCAAATCCAAGACGGTACGCTTTCAGCGATCATTACTCCCACGTACGTGCAAGCTCAGGAATGAACTGCCTGCTTCGGTGTTTCTCGAGAGCTATATGTCCTTCTTCAAACGAGGTTTAAAGAGAGTTCTCCTTTCATAGTAGGCAGCGGCTTTGCTGTGTCCTGACATTGCTGAAGTCCATGAGCAGCGGTTACCACTTTCCGTCAGGTGGGCCACTTGCTCATCTGCCAGCAAAGGCAATAAAAAAAAAACCAAATGCACTTTTAAATTACACTTAAATTATTTTTTAACTTATCAATTGTTGGATTGTTAATCGAAAACCTTTTGTATCTGGCCACCCATGTGCCCGTGCCCCTCTACAGGTTAATAAAATTATAATATAGAGAAATGGAGGATTGTCCATATTACTTAAATATTAATAATTTAATTGACTGTTTTGTTTCTACTTTGTTTTATTATATCTTGCAACCAATTACTGTTCAATATAGTGGCAATTTGCACACTGTCAATTATACTTTTAAAAGTTTGCAGAAGAACATTTCAGTGCGGTGAAATAAGTGAGCTTACTTACATATGCCATAAGACCAAGGAGGTAGTGTCTTTGATGATGTCTGGTGTGACACACGTTTTGAAACAGCCTAGGTCAGTAACTATACATATATTATGTGTACAGCATGACATAAAGTATAAAGCGCCTTGTGTATCTTGTGCAAAGTGTCTATGTTACATTAGTATTTAATATACTCTTGCTTAATGGCAATTGTAGCATTATTTTTGGCATTTATAGATTTGCAAGCACCAGACTCCCAAAATAGAACTACATAATATAATATTAGGCAGAAGAACTATAATACAAAAATGATTAATATAAATAAGAAGGCATTTGAAATTATAAATTCCTAACAGAGATATGTATTACATACTAAAGTTGACAGTTCAACAAGATCATTTGCAACAAGCATTAAAATACATACAACTTACTGACTTGCTTTAACGTAAAATATATTACCACAATACACGTGAAAATGGATTATGGTTATATTAAAATTTTGCACTCACATGTATTGTTGGAGCAAGCACATAGCTCAGACTAAATGTTTAATTGTATGTAGTGTAATGTGTGTAACAAAGAATCTAACTTGGTTATTTCCTCTAGTATATAATACATAATATATTAACACAATGATTTCTGAATTATCATTGTAATATGCTGAACTAAGTATTTGAGTTATCTTGTTATATAATACTGTGTTTAAATATTCAGTTAGACATAAATACAGATATGGGAACATAAGGTAAAAGAATAAATTCCTTTTAATTTTAAAATGAAAGTTATGTGGGTTGCAGTCATATTTTTAATGTTAATTGCTCTATTATGACAAAGCTTACTTACTGCTTAGTTTATTCTTTGATGAGTTTATATAAATCATACAAACACAAGGAAAATGGTTTTTTGGATTTCAAACCTGTTTTATAATGGGATATATATTCATTTAGACTAAGGAAATCAGCACATTGGTCAAACTTTGAGATCAAGGTTAATAACCTAATATTAGCTGTGATCTTTCTATGATGTCTGCATTACATAATATTTTTGTATAGTATAGAATAATGTATTTAGTAATAATTAGTTAAAATATTTAGTTATTATGTATGCAATGAAAATTGAATATTTTATATCTGTGTTTATGACCATAGATAACAGATATGCAAATAAATACAAAGTTGGTTGCGTGAATGTATAGACTATAAATAGTTCTAGGAACAAGAAATTCAAGTGTCTTGACAAAATATTTAAAGAGCAGTGCAATGATATGGAATGTGTAAATATAAATGAAGGTAAATTATTACATTAGCAATAACTAAACGTACATCGAAAGCGTATTTTATGTTTCCACAATATGCGGCCAGCTTTTAGGATATAAATAGAATATTACACTCAACCACCCAGCTAACTAGAACATTGAAAAGCTTCACTGTACTGGCTGAAATGCACCGAAATCCAACAGAGTCGGCTGTATGATCCGTTTCCTTTGCTTATTAAACGTGCAAACAGCTATGTGCAGTGCCTATTCGCCAAAAACAACAATGTATGGCATATCACATGCATGTCGTCCACACAGTTTACCTCCGCTGTTGTCCATGGCACTGTACGAATTAGCCGCGGCCGCGGACACCTCACAGCGGTCCTTCCGCACGCGACAATATCAAAACGCACATTTATAATAACTTCGTCATAGCTCGTTTCGTTTTAAAACATAACACTTCTCACTTTTAGAGTGTACTTTTGTGAACTTTAATCGCACTAAACCTCACTTTTAACTTAATACCGAGAAATTAACTCGCAAACACACACGATGTACTCCACAAATTGTAAACTATACACGTACCTCCAGCATGAATGATCCTATAATAATAACTGAACTGTTTCGTTTCTTCGCTCTCGCTCGTCCAAGGAACTAGTTATCAAGGTCTCT
Source organism: Catocala nupta (assembly GCA_963675205.1). Lineage (NCBI taxonomy): Eukaryota > Metazoa > Arthropoda > Insecta > Lepidoptera > Erebidae > Catocala > Catocala nupta. Next base: position 8,144,148 of record OY776086.1, read on the forward strand.
TGTCTCGACAGTGTAGTTCCAAGAATTGTCACAGATAATATTGCGAACTCTGACACTTCATCAGCAATACACTACACAAAATTTAAGTTTTACTTAATTGCAAGTAGATAATATTTAATATCACTTGCGTATCGTAATGAAGTAACACTACTCCGGTGTGCGAACGTCAAAAACTAATGATAAATCTTATTAGTGTGCGTGAAAACCCGACATCACACTAGTAACGACTGGCCGCGATTGGCGGTTAATTGTCACATGGCGGTCGTGTGACGTATGCGGACATAGCGCATGCGTAGAGTGAATTCAAAACTTTTTTCGCAAGTGTGAGCGAGATAGAATTATTTGCCGCACCTGTTCTACCGGCTATATCAGTGGTTTATTAATTTCCCGCCAAAGTTAAAACAATTTTATATTTTTTATTATGACGCCTGTCGCCTACATATGTGTATTAATTGAGAATGCATAATTATTGTGAATAAAAGAAATAATAAAATTTAGGAAACACTGAAGCGTTCTTTTAAGAAAACATAATATTTCGAATAAGTTAACCAGCTTTTATGCGTAATGTAAATGTACTACTACCTACAGACATTTTCAAATAAATAAATATAAATAAAGGTAAGTAATGTAAATAATAGTATTTTATAGTTTTCAGTACTTTTAGCAACGACAAGGAAGAATGTTCTCTGCACGGATGTCGTAGTGGTTTTATTGATTACATCGCCACTGCCACAGCGCCGAGTTTTGTGGGTTCGATACAATTTTTTGCCTCGTGTGGGGACATGAGGCAAAAAAATGTGTGTTCAACAAATAGATTTCCGATTCTGAGTGTTGTTTATGTTAGTTATATATATTTTTTTAAGTTTGACTCGTTCTTGAATAGTTATATGAAACGGGTTAAGCCAAATATCAATTTCGTGAAAATGCATTTGTTTCGTAATCAAATCACTTTAAAAGAGAGAATAGGTTGTGTTCAGTTGGATAGTCTGTATGAGACACTCGGCAATGACAATAGAAATAACAACTTATTGAATTCTAAAAAATAATAAATTGAGCTAAGAACTCAGAGAAGCATGTACTTATATTTCGATGAATTGAAATAAGAATACGATTTACGGATATTTTAACATTAAGCTAGGTATATCTTTTTACGTTTACGCGAATTTTATACACATTCGCGTTAACCTATGATAATATTATATTGCAATGAACTCCAAACGCATTTTATTACTCAATTTTAAAAGCTACTTCAAAGAAGATGACGGTACACTAATAATTTATTTACGAGACCAATGTTCCTGGCGTTATAGAGACGTGACTCACACTGGGGTCTGAATAACGAAGCGTGGGCGTCTCAATTTCAGAACGTTTCAGTTTCAGTACACTCGGACGGTGACTCATCGCGTTACGCACTCTAATCTTATAAGAAGGAGAATAGATAATGACACATTTGGGTGACTTACGCTCTTAATCTATTGAGTCGCAGCGGCACACCGGTGGCCAGACATATTAGATTTAAATTATGTCTGGTATTCTAAAACTTGACAGATTAAAAAAGATAACAAACTTACTTTATATTTTTGAGTAAGTAGAAACAGGTAATTGCGGTGCAATTTTTTGCTATATGACTTTAACCGGTCACTAGCCAGCAATGGAGAATTAAAAAGAGGGACAGTGGACCTCAGAGACAGAGTGGCGACCAAAACGTAAAGCAGGGTTAGATGATAAATGGAGTGCCTGCAAAAATAGCGTGATGAAGGGGAGCCCTTTTAACAGTGGGTAGATATTTGCTGATTTGTTAGATAACAGATTGTTTAAAGTAGGGTGGCAATTTTTTTATTAATGAAAAGGTACACACTGTACACAGCAATAATATAAAGGCCGGCTCAATAAAATGGGCTTAGTGCGTCACATCACATGCACGTGCATACATCAATTTTTGATCAATTCAGTCGAAGGCATGGAATTTAATTAGTACTTACGATTGTATAATAATAATAATAATAATATTCTACACATACAACACCATCTAGCCCAAACTAAGCAGAGCTTGTTCTATGGGTACTAGACAATGGATAAACATACATATATACTACTTTTTTTGTAAATACTTACATATTATAGGTACATAGAAACACCCACACCAAGTCAAACATCCATGTTCATGCACACAAATGTTTGACTTGTGCGGGAATTCAACCCGCGACCTCAGGCAGTCGGCACGGCAGTCGAGGCCGTCAGTACGGCAGTCGAGGCCGACGATTATTCTATTTAATAATTATTTATTTATTAACATTAAATTGTTCACACATTTTCTATGAAGTCCTGATTCCTGTGGTAGGTACGAAACCTGTGTTACGTTACAGAAAGTCAGTGTCTTCTCCCTTATAATTTACACAAAAGATTTTATGATTACAAAAGCAATTCATATGTTAAAAATTAAACGAAAGATGTGAGTTGTGTGTGTGTGTGTGTGTGTATGTGTGTGTGTTTGTGAGTATGTAATGTGATTAATAAATTATTGCGAAACATAATTATTACTACTACAAGCCATCATTCTGTTATTAGTAATAACTTCTCAGTTTGGTCATAGTCTAGTTCTGATAACCAGTGTTTGATAATAATTTTGGATTTATGGAAGCTCAACGGATGTATGTTTTTTATTTTATTGTATATACAAGGAGGTCTGAAACCTAGTTGACGCCTAGCGAAAGCTGTACGACATCGAAACAGGGTGCAGACGTTAGGTATGACACGGTTTTTGTTGTACTTCAGCGTTGCATGGAGTGGCTTTATGCTGCTTGGTTACCAGCTGGAGAATATATTACTGCCTAATTGTTACCACTTGGCATTTTGCATAGAGTAATTTCGTAGAGTGTCTATACGGGCTAAAGGTCATAACTTTTAACAGTGACCTTTGAGGCCTTTCAAGATGTATTAGAAAGGTCTTACAGGCACCACACCAAACTTCTATACAGTAGCTGATGATCGACTGTGCTAACGCAAAATATATGTTTTCAAGAGAGCAATGTCGGCAACGTGTCTTAGTTTTTTAAAAACCCAGACTAGTTTCCTATCCCGAGAGATTGTTTCTTTTATATGTGGACTATCTTATCTTATCTTATCTTATCTTATCTTATCTTATCTTGTGGGGCCAGTCTGTACAAACCGGCGACTCTTCGACCCAGTGGGATCCTTTGTGTTGACTTCCCCAATAACGACTGCCATAGATGTTCATGGCAGTCGGGACCGACGCCTTAACGTGCTCTCCAAGGCACGGAGCAGGCGATAATTGTCAATCAATACGCACATAATTTCAAAAAGTCATATAACTTCCGAAATTCATGCGTGTACGATGTGGGTTCGAACCCGGGACCCTCTGCATTGCAGTCTATTGGTCTCCCCACTGAGCTATTGCTTCTCGCTAATATAACGCCTAAATATTTTTAACTTAAGTTTTGGTAACAGCAGTACAGGAGCAATTAGATGCACGACAATAGACGCATGAATGAAACCTGAGGTCGATATCATTCGGCTTAGATCCAGTTATAGTAAATTGAAGATATAAGGTGTTATTCATGTTTAGGGTTAAAAAAAATATCAAGCCAGTAGCAGATTTTTTGAAGTCCCATGTTTGCGCAGTTTTGTGCCACTTCCCAAGTCGCTCTATGGAAGATTAGGGCAGTATCATCGGCGTAGGTGATTTTTTTCCATTTTGTAGTACCTGTTGACATAAGTCATTGACATACATTAAGAAGAGACTAGGAGAAAGGATGCTTCCTTGTGGGACGCCACAGACAGGCGCACAAGAGCTTGTAAGCTCACTAATCCTAATGTGTTGTGTCCGATCTGACAGGAAATATGCAAATATCATCAGTATCTATGTGTGTGCAAAAGTGAATAAATTCATCTAATGGACTGATAGAGTGTATTAAAACATCACCATCAACTTCTTAGTAAAAAACTTTAGTTGGTATTATCTCAAGATAATATAGCAAATAAAGTGCCCCTGATAATAACAATAATAGATGCAAACAATATTTTGCTAACTGTGGTCATAAATTGGAGCTCTTACAACATTACAAAATCCATTCAAAAATTATGTAGGTATTCATTTATGTCACAACGTAGGTACTGGTAGAATGGGGTGACTTTGATCAATTTCGGGATGAAAACTATATTTTTCTTAAAATATGCGAGCGAAAAAATAACCAAAAATATGTAAATATCGGGTTTGTCTGTACTGTCGATTTTGTTAATAAAAATATTATTTTTTGATTATTTTCAAGAAAATATTTAAGTAAAATGTCAGTACAAAACTAGTACTAACATATTTTATGAATTTTTCGCAAATCCGATTTGCGAAAAAATACATACCACAGCGATTGAACACACAATGACAATGATATACAATGCTGCCAGCCGTAAAGGAAAGAATGAAAGGATGCGTTGAAAATTCGCACAATTTAAGTTTAAAACTAAAGAGAAGTTTTTACCAAAGTCACCCCGCGATTCAAAGTAACCTCTTTCTACGGTACCCACGTAATAGGCTTGTGAACGTCAAAGCTTACTAAGTACCTACCTAGTTTCTAAAGTATCTGAAGTAACAATTAAGTTACTGGATTTAAGTAACGGCTTGATTAGTCAATCAAGCCGTTACTATGAAAAGATATCTTTGAGAAACACAGCCTCACAAATTATTTTTAAATCGGCAGTGCATAAAGGCTGCGTGGCTGCGCTTTCGTTGCACTTAGGTATGTTATAAGAGCACTGTGATATTGGTGCCAATTCTGTTGTCACAAAATTCTCTTATCTTAGCTAAAATCTCTAAAATTTAGTTTAGTCCTGTCACTTTTAGCGATTTCAGAATACGAAATGTCGTTTGACAGGACCAAACTAAATTTTAGAGATTTTTAGCTAAGATAAGAGAATTTTGTGACAACAGAATTGGCACCATTATGTATTATTCTAATAAATATCCTGCAATCTGATTAGATAGTCATGTACTAAAAAAACAAACCGTCGTAGCAGTCATGAGTCAGAGGCGCATGGCGGCGCGTCGACGCGCCCGCGTGTTGCGTGAGGCGCCGGTCGTAGCGCCATTCAGCCTTATATCCAAACGTTAATTTTAGACGCCAGCCCTTTGAGTACTAACCCTCTGTTACTAAGCACTATTATTTAATATTTACGCAATGCAATCGGCGATGTGTCAGTGATGTAGAGGGGCACTTGCATTTCTGGAATACCGGTCAATATTTAGGCTTATCAGGTACCCAAAGTATAGGATACAAGTATCAACCGGTGTGTTGCCTAGACAATTATATAATAGAGAATGTCATTTTTTAATACGTTATAGTGACAAACAAGCTTAGCAACAAGTAGCTCCCGTAGCCTAGTTTGCAATACCTGGATATTACTTTCTCATGTGTAAAATGAACGCTCAATTCAAAGAAGTCCAGCTATAATCATTAAGAGAATTTGCTAAAGAGCTAATTTTACAATTTATCCACGCATGGAAAACCGTTAAAAATTTATACGTCTACTTTAAATGGTTCAAGGTATTTCTACTAAGATAAATTCCATTGTAGTAACGAGTAGAACATAGTGATTAGCTGCAGTACAAAAGGCAGCTTATTCGTTAACGCATCAACAGCAAATACCAATCAAGTATTGGTGACACTTTCTTTCACCCTACGAGAATAGTGTTGTGCTTGAAGCAACCAAGTCGCGATTTTTAAAAGTTCGTTAAGTAGGTATGTAGTGGGTCATAGTAAGGGTATCGTTGGAATTAAGTAACAGAGAAAAATTGTCTCTGCGCACGTACACCTACGCGTAAAAGGTGTGATCCTACGTTAGTATGTATGTTTATTGTGCGAATTCGTCTACTAGCACATAAATTGTAAAACATAAATAACAGCCAAGTGTATTTGAGGAAAATATCTTGTACTAGCGACCCATCCCGGCTTCACACGGATAGTACAAAACCTTAACAAATCGTACACGTAAACCTTCCTCATGAATCACTCTGTCTATTGGTGAAAACCGCATGAAAATCTGTCCAGTACTTTTTGAGTTAATCGCGAACAGTCAGACGCGGAGGAGGACTTTGTTATTTGTAGTGAAAGTGATTAATTGGTACTCTCCACTTATATGAACCACGAAGACTAGCGAGCAGATAGTATAAAAAGGTAAGTATATAATTAATAAGTACTGGGTACTTAGGTGTACGCAAGTAGCTTGATAGCTAGAAATGATAGCTAACAAAATAATATCTCCAGTCTCTGCAGAGTAGTCCCTAGGTAAGTTAGAAGGTAAACTAAATCAATGTCCTTGCCTTCTTAGTCGGTACGCGGGAATTTCTGCTTAACCTTTCCTGTAACTGATAAAATATAGGTACGAAAATAAACTAACGTTACATTGAAGTGTTGTTCACCTGAGTTAGGTGTGTAGAGGGGTCCTTGCCCGATGCGTCACGCAGTCGGTTTGGTATCGGCGACGCAGGGGCTGCCGCCATGGCGCGCCACGCGGCGTCGCCTGCTCGTCGCCTTACCGCGACGCCACACGCCACCACGTCTGAGACACCCCTAAGTACACCGCATTGTTACTAACCATTTTTATTACGGTAACTTTGTAAGTACAAGTTAATGAGTTCAATTAATTGTTTATATAAGCATCTAATTACCTCCGGCAGGAAACTATGAAAGTATAAACAATGCAAATAAAAGAAATTTTATCTATATCTACTAATATTATAAAGAGGAAAGATTTGTTTTTGTTTGTTTGTATAGATTTAACTCAAAAACCTCTTAAACGATTTTAAAATTCTTTCCCTATTAGGAAGCTATATTTTAACCGAGTAACTTAGACTATATTTAATTTAAAAATCTGTTTCTAACATAACCTAACCTAACCTACTACTACGCGAGCAAAGCCGCTGGCAAAAGCTAATACTTAAGAAAATGTTTGTAGTTATAAGATAAAAAAGTTAAAACTTTAATGTACTTAAAATAATGCATTGAAATGAAACCTACTAATTATGAAACAATCACATATTTTTGAAAAAATCTGCTGTCGGTGGTAAGTTTTCTAATATATTATAATGTTCCAGCTAAGTATACTTTGTAATCTATCAATGTTTTATAGAGATAATTATTAGCTCAGCCCGGTCTTGCTGCGCTATGGCTCAGTCTGATACGTTTAATTAGCCGTTCCCGTGGTCATTTCGAGATTATAATTATGTATAATATCATAAATAATATCAACCCTATATTTATACTGCTAGGAACGAGCCTCTTCTCATTGTAACAAGGGTTAGACCATATTCCACCACGCTGACCCAGTGCGGGTTGACAAACTTTACATATCTTCGACCACATTATGTCCAACTCTCAGACTTGCAGGTTTCCTCGCGATATTTTCCTTAACGGTTAAAGCGAGCAATAATTATTTAATACGCACATAACTTTGAAGATTTAGAGGTGCATGCCTTAGGATCGAACTCGAGACCCCGGCTTTACAATCCAACAGTCTTCACTTTGATTAAGATATTATACTGTTAAATGATTATCTGCACTAATATTAGGTCAAAAGCTGAAGAGTTTGTTTATTTGTTTGGATGAATGCGCTAATTTCAGGAACTACTGGTTCGAATTGAAAAATCTTTTAGTGTTGGATAACCTATTTATCGAGGAAGGAGAGAGAGAAAGATAGAAGGTTATATAACATCACGCTACGACATCGTGGACGGTGCAGTAACTATAAACGCGGGTGAGACCGTGGGCGCGTCTAATGTAGGTATATAAAAACATCCTGAAATAGGTTTACATGCTACGTTGTGTAAAAAACTCAAGTTGACTGCATATCAACACAAACTTACGAAAGCTGCCTTATATTAAAGGTTGGTATTTTTAAAATTATAAGGATAATATTCGCAAATATTACACCGATCTCATAAAATCTTTTACTTATACAAAGTTACTTAGGTACAGTATCACTGATATTTAATAATAATATGACTTATTTTATTTAAAATGAGATTCTGCTTTACTCGAGTCTGCCTGATCGACTTAACTCGCGCCTTTTTCTATTATAATTTTAGACTAGAGTAAGCAATATTTCCGTTTCTTTTTAGCTGATGATTATACTAAGCTTGGCAAATATCGATGAGTAGAAATCTAACTGACATGACCGGTTTCTACTAACAGACAGATTGAGTAAACTCTAAATCACGTGCTAATTGCTACTCATATACAACCTACCCATGCGTTTACTATCCATGCCTATTTATATAAAACATACTTTAACCTAATAAGATTCTGATAGGTAGGTACTTTCTAGAAACTAGATAACGCAATAATTTTGTGTTACGTTGATGCTATTAAAACTTTTTGGACACAAACATATACGAAACCTTCAATTTATAAGTAACATGAATCGAAATTCAAATCATTTTTGAATCCATACCACCGAAATCTGACCTATCTGTCAACAACCGTTGTTCAAACAAAGCCATTTTATAAAAGCTCGTACAATTTTCTTTGCAAATAAAGTTATTAAACATTCATTTAAATGCCGGAGCAATTACTGAAGGTGCCTCGAAGCGTGTCGCCGGTCGCGAGAGCTGGCGCCGGCGACATATCTGAACGGGGACTATCACGGGAAAGGCATAACTTGCAGACAACGCCGCCTGCGTAAGTTAATAATAAGCTTTATCTTGAGAATCCGTTTAACAAACTCTACGAGCTATTCTACAAACGGCTACGTCGTAGTCTCGTAGGCTTTAGTTGTACAATTTTGATATAGGCGCTAGCTGAGCTGTCTTCCAGAGTGTTATTTGATGACAATTCTATAATCATTCTTATCAATGTCTTCAAGATCGTACATCATGTACATGTTCATCTCTGGCAAAAAATCTGTCAATGTTCCTTAAAACACTCATTTAATAAGCTTTTAGCACAGTTGAATTCACGCATTACACTATTATGGAAAATATATTTGGGATTTTTGAGAAATCGATTATGTAGCAGTCAAAACAGTCTTGACTCTATCGATAAAAACATTAGCTACCAAATATAATCGTAGATATATGGGTTCGTATTTATAGAGATCAACAACAAAATTCATTTATCATACACGCATTATTCATTAACTAATATGGAGGTGACGATTTAATTCTTACTATAGGTACTAGTATAGTATTATATTATCTGTGCTATAGGTATAAGAGCCGAAACGACACGCTATTTCGTAATGTCTATCTCGCAAGGGGATGAGTCAGATCTGCCATATTATTCAACGGGCCGACTTATCAATATTGATGCCATACTGCGTGTAAATTTTATTGAATAAATTCTAACAAATATTATAAATGCGAATGTGAGTTTGTTCCTTACGCTTTCACGCCTTAACGACTCAACCGACTATCATGAAATTGTTCATGCACGTTGTCAGGGTTACAAAAAAGGACATACATTTACGCGAGCGAAGTTGCGGTCATATAAAGTTAAGGGCGTGTGAATACCTATGTGTGCGTTGTCAGCTTATCTGTATATACAGTCCTTTTAAAATCCAAAACCATGAGCAGCAATTACCAGTCTCGGCTATCTACTGGCTAAAAACGTTGACTCATTTTAGTTCTTGAACATATTTATTAAAAAATATATCCTTTAAGTGACGTATAGGTAACTTCCTCAACATACACTACGATTAAACACAATAGCTAGTTATCAAATAAATACTATACCTAGCTACAACGCGCAACGTCACTGACGTCAGAGAAACTATTATAATTTTATTATAGGTATTACGTTTAGCTATAGTCAGTTGGGAATTACACTACGTTTTGTGTGATCATGACGTTAGTTTAGTTAATGAGAGAAAACACAAGCACAAGGATAATAGACTTATGCTGGACTACGTTACTGACAATCTAAAGTACCAAATCTAATAACGCTTGGCTCGTCGCAAACTCAAAAATATCTAACTGGTATCTTTAATTAACAGTTGCGTGTATATTAGGGCTAGAATTGCCATCACGAAAAAAATCTTAAGTAAAAGTTTACTGTTTAATGCTTTTGACAGTCGTCTTCAGCCAGTGCATCCCAAAAAACAGCTGTTTCTGACTCCGGTGAATAAGTTCACGGTCAAGTATTGCACTCCAAGCCCCAACTTGGCAAGGATCCGCAGCTGCTTGGATGAATACAAGCGCCTGGACGCGCCTATTAGACCTACCAATAAGGCCAAGGCTGTGTCCATGGAAGACTTGACGCCGACCAAACGGATTAGGATCGATAAGTAGGTAGTACTGACAACTTTCTTTTGGCAATTATTAAAACTGCGACTAGGTGATGGAAATACTGAATGAATGAATGAATGAATTATGAATGAATTATTTATTTGCAGAACATGGGTACATAAAGTTCTTAGTTACATTACATATTGTCCTTGCCACATTTAGCCAATTTCGGCATGCAAATATGATGGTTTAATTTTATATACCATGCATAAAGTTTAACACATTATCACTGTAGTCAGAAACATTAAATATTTTAATTTACAGATACTCGTAATAGTGTTTATGAGACATGTTTTACAATATTTTTATGCTACATGCTGTACAATATTTACCCAACTGAAATGTTTCCTATTAACTATCTGTAAACTTATCATCCAAAAACTCGCACAAAGAATAATAACATTTTTTTACTACTTTGAATATTAATAATGTCATATAAGTACATATCTAGTCTGGGTAGCTGATTTTAGCTGATTGGTCTAATTCGGAGTTAATAAAAATGTGTGCAATTTTAAGGTCCTACTAGATCTCATAGCAGCTTAAATCAATTTCGCTAGCCTCTTTGATAAGGATATTTTATAAAAGCCAATTAAAATGTTGATATTTGATCCGTAATTTTGCTCATAAATTCGTAGAAAGAACGGAGATCTCCCTGTGGTAAGATCGCCAGGTTTGCACGGAGCTGCGGAGGAGATGGCGGCTGCCAAGATCTACAAGTTCATGGTATTGGCAGCATGGCGACGCCGCCGGGACGACGTCCGTTGTCTGAGGAAGACTTTGGAGACACAGGTGATTTTATATTCATAAGTAGGTATTACTGATGATAGCTGAATGTGCCAAAATACTATCGAGTAAATACGTTATTTTCACTGTATCAAAGGTATCTTACTCCGAACGGCTCCGCATACAAATCTGCGCACTGAAGTCCCTGCTGGATTCTGATAACGCGAAAGTTCGGCTGGCGATGCGTGAGTTGGAGAGACTCAAGCAGTTGTTGAAGGATAAGGAAATGGAAAAGTCTGTGCTAGAAAGGGTAAGCTTCATTTCTTCTTTAGATAACATATGTTATAGTAACTTTAAAGTTTTGGTGAAGATATACTTTATATGAATTTTTAAAAGCAGCGCTTTGATAATTGCTTGAGATTCTTTTTTGTTTATAGGAAAAACTTGCTTTAGAAGACGATGTATGTGCAGCTGAGGATCGCGCTTCAGAGATAAGTATCGGTAAGACAAAACAAGTGATGATATAAGCATATAATATCATTTATAAAACGAGTCCTTGAAGGTCTTTTAATTTGCAGGTTGGCGCAACTGCCGCAACGAGTTAGACGGTGTGCGTGCGGCCATGGCAGTATGTGAACATACGTTAGCTATGGAAAGAGCTGCGCATGCTGAGACTAGATCCCAGCGAGATCACGCGTATGATAGGGTAAGATTTATTAAGTTCGTTGACCTGGTTGCCTTATAAAATATTTTTTTTAGAGATAGACAGATTCTGCAACGGAAACTAGGTTATTAAATTTTACGCGTGGTGCGAACCCGTTACAGTCGTTTAGCGAATTCTGTCGAAATAACCATTCTACAGCCATGCGAAAAAGTTAAATATACTAAATGAATTCTCAATAGAAACGAAATCATGTTTTAATCCAATGCTATTAATATTACCTTTTTATCGATATGGTTTCTGTATTAATAGTCCCAATAAGGTATTATTGTCGGCCTCGATGGCGTAGTGGTTAGTGTAACCGACTGCCACGCCTGAGGTCGCGGGTCCGATTCCCGCACAAGTCAAACATTTGTGTGCATGAACATGAATGTTTGTCTTGGTCTGGGTGTTTCTATGTATAATATGTATGTATTTACAAAAAAAGGTATACATGTTTATCCATTGTCTAGTACCCATAGTACAAGCTCTACTTAGTTTGGGCTAGATGGTGTTGTATGTATGTGATAGAATATTATTATTATGTTTCTCTTATCACAGGTACTTTCTAACATATTATATTAGAAAATACCTGGCCCTTTGGGAGGCTTACACGGATACATGGGTCCAACGTGAAGAGGCCCTTCGAGAGTTTTAATCAAACGTGGGATGGAACACCTACAACGGCACTAGCCGCAGCAGGCGTAGGACTATTGCTACGTATGGATTCTAATATATGGGCTATAGGTATGGGTGTTTGGTGGACCGGTATATTGCTAACTATGGATGAAAAACGGCGTCTGCCCTGAATACTCTAATAGCATCAATGCAATGGGCAGACGGTGACTCGCCAACTCACTAGATGGGCCCCCTGATAAGCCACTATAGGCATACAAGCCAGCAGCAGAGGGCAACACCGGTGCAAGTGGCTAGGGGTGTCGAGCGGTGCGGCGCCGGTTTCACCATCACGGGTCTCGTGACAACGGAGACCCAGAGCGGGTTTCCCCGTAGTTATGCCCTTAAAAATGACACTTCCACCCCCAAGCATATAGCTCTAGCGGCCTCCCTCTGGCCGGCCGACCAAGGCAAGCCAGAGTTGAGAGTCCTGCGGGCGCTCTTGAAGTTCCACCCCGGCCAACCAGTAACGGCAAGCCGGGAACGAGGCCCTAACCAACTCTCTGAGGCATTCAGGACCGCAGTGTCGCCACTCACATTCAGCCCGCCACAAGCTGCCCTGCGGTTTGTGCGCTTTAATTTAACCCGGTGATACATTTTTTGTTTATATCACAAGGCGAAGGTGATAGTTTTAAAGCTAGTATACTGTGCCCTCCGATATCGCGTTAGTCTCATGATGAGATAACGACTGTCCTAGAGGGGTTTGTTATTATTATTATTATTATTAGTACACGATTCTAAGTCCAGTACTGTCTACTGCATTCTAGACTGTGTTGTTGTACCCATATCTTTGCGCAGTTGGCGATCTTAGAAGAAGATATGGCACAACACGAGGATCTGTTGTCGGCTGCAGAAGCCGAAGTGAGGGCTTTGAGGCGAGACGCTGATGACAAGCAGAAAGAGTTGGAGGAGACCAGCAGGCGACTACAGTGTGAGCATGAGTAAGTTAACCTATAGTTGCGGTTAGAGCTGGCAACATTTGAAAGAAATTAAAGAAAATAAAAAATATAAATTTTCCAGATGCTAAGATGTGTCATATCATAATTCATAATATTTTCTTACGTTTACGCGAATGTTATACATAAAAATTAAACTACGGATTTTATCGCGTTGTTTATTTTTTTAAACACAATTATACAAAATTTTGAAACTGGAACACTTGAAACAACCAACATCATGGAGGAGACCCCGTGAACATCGCTACTGAAAGTACCTACCTTTTTATTTATCCTTTCGCTATCCCGCGACATAAAATCTCATGGATCATGTTGGATTCACCGGACTTGGAACCTGTTAATGATTTTAAGAGTAATAGAGTCACGAGTATTGACTTTCGAAGCAGCGTTCAGTTCCATAGTTTTTTAGGAATAAGTTGTATTAAAGTTGAGTAAATAGATCGGCGTCACTTCTGGAGAGATATTTTTGAGGGTGTATAAATATTTAGGCCATACATGTTGTATTTCAACGATAACAAATCCATCTTTACACATATTATTAGCTATGTGTTTCCATTGTATAAATCGTCCGTCATTTACATTATACATTTGTTTTTTCGCAGAAGTATAGTATCGTTGACGATTAAGTAATAATACAACTAATCTTATAAATGTCACGGAAATCTAACCCCTTTAAAATTGTATTGAAGTTAAACTAAGGGATTGCCACCCTCTGGTTCAGGTTGAATAATCTCCCTAGCACTTTCTCAGTAATATATCGTTTCTACGTGGGGCATTAATGATTTTTGCAGGGTTGGTAATGTGAGGGCAATATTTCAGATTAAATAATTATGAACATGCTATGCTTACCGTCAAGCGGACTTCAGTATATTTGCCATAGTGGTACACATGTAAGGCAAAAATACTGAAATTGTAAGCAGCGATAGCCTAGTGGGAAACCATTAGACTGACGCGCAGTGGTTTCAACTTCGATTCCAAGACGAGCCACTTCTGACTTTTCGAAGTTATGTGCGTATTAAATAGTTACTTTCATACATCATGAGGAAACCTGCATGTCTGAGAGTTCTCCATAATGTTCTCGAAGATATGTAGAAACTGCCAACCCGCATTAAGCCAGCATGATGGACCGTGGCCTAACCCTTCTCACACTGAGAAGAGGCCTGTGCCCAACAGTGGGCCAGTTTATTACAGGGCTGCATTATTATACAAATGAATGAATGTTGTATACCTGACGGAGCGTGCCCTGTTGCACTGTGCAGAGCGCGCGAGCGCTGCGCGCGCGAGTGCGCGGCGCTGGGCGCGCGCGTGTCGGCGGCGGCGCAGGAGACGGGCGCGCTGCGCGCGGAGCTGGGCGCGCTGCGCGACGAGCTGGCGCGCCTGCGCCACGAGCTGCGCCTCACCGCCGACCAGCTCGACTGGTGGCCCAGACCGCTCACCAGGTTCTACATACTTATATCTAAGGCATTTCACTCATTCTGTTCTCCTTCCATTTCAGTGAGAATAGAATGTCTCTGTAGTTCTGCATGAGTGTGTTTAGTTTTTATATTGTATCGATCGTTTTATACATATTCAAATTTCAGCCATCAGCCAGGCCATAAAGAAATGCATATAAATATATTTTTGTAACTTACATTAATTACCTAACGGTTACATCTTTTTAGTGGCAACTAAAATACCTACTATACTAAATCTAACAAAGATATCCCTGGACCTCCATATAAAAGGATGAAACTAAATCTAGCTTAGGCTTAGGGAAACAGACGAAAAAGAGGAAAATGATGTGATAGAGTCAGTCGGGTTATAAAACATTAACGAAAGTAATAAGCAACCTAATTGAATGTAAAATATTTCATGTCATTGATTGGTTTAACTTAAACCATAAGTACCTACCGTCTCCACTTAGGTTTCAATTTATTTTTAATTGAATCATTCATCATAAAATTAATCATTAGAAAACTAATACGCTTGACAAGCTTATATTTAAGACAAATTTAAATATTTGATATATCTAAGTAGGTACCTTAAATCCTAGGTTTAAAACAACTTGAGCTATAAGCGGCCTGTGTGAAATTTTCAACGAGCAAGAAGTAGGTAAATCTATATGCTCAGCGATAAGAGTCATAGGCGCCTGGTGCAATTGTGCGTGCTAGATAAACTTATCAAAGAGAAATACTAAGGTTGGATATCTTTCATACCACTAAGTCCCAAACTTCGAAAATACGTCAAAACTTTAATTTCTTTTTGACAGAATGTTGGGTGCAGCGCGCTCGTGGTTCAGATACCCGAAGACTGTACCTGATGCGTTGTTGTGGACTCTCATTCCCGCCAGACATGGATGTTAGCCTTATATCTCTACTGTATTATTTAGTCATTAATGACTGTTATATGTATATAGGTATATTGTGCATTGCAAAGGTGCAGTCATATTTAACTGTTGTAAAATTGAATGTAAATGAGAATCTGGAATACTTATTTAAAAAATATTTTTAAATATGAGGCTTTTGTTAAAATGTTCGAAAATGTTACGATTTTTAGATGTGACCGCACTTTTCTAATCTTATATCTGTGTATTTAATTGTAGCTATCACTTGCCTTTGTATTGTTCTCGATCAGAAATAAAACGTTCAGGCGCAGGGCGCACGCCAATTACGTAACGTAATTCTTCTGATTTTCAAGCCTTTCGTTACGTAAATTAGTGTTTGCCCCAATAGAGCAATAAATCTGTTTCAGAACTGGGCTTATGTAACCTTTCCACATAGGTAGATTTTTTAGTATTTACGAGGTAAGTTTGGTAAGTATTTTTTTTGTAAGGTTATTTAATTAAGCAATTTGTATTTCGTTTTAGGTGTTTTGATACTTGGTAAGGTTTTAGATTTCTAAGTAATTATTAATATTTGATTATAATAAATGTTATGTTGTATAATAAAACGATTTTTCTTTTCGTATTAAACAAGTGTTCGTATCCATAAATTTAATTGAAATTGAAGCAGCTAATAAGTTGATATTGAGTATTTATTCTTTAGATTTTGCAGCTTTACATCTAAGTAGAGGACCTATATTTTATCTACACATATATGCATACCTACCCGTTTGTACGGTGTGCACCATTGCATAACGGAATACCTACTTACGTAGGAAAGCAATATGTACTTCTTAACATTATTTTTCCATAACGACGTCCCCGAGGTGTTTGCTGTTGGCCTCAGGATTAACTATGTGTAGATCACACAAAACTTTGATCCCTTTTTGTAACTGAACTGACAATGCTCGGCATACAGGCAGCGGCAGAAATCCAATCGGTCATCGTGGTCACACTAACTTATAACAACAGTAAGACGAGTGTGACATGATTCAGACTTAAAGTCAGTATGGCTGGCCATTTTGTCTTCAGTGAGGTGAAATCGTAATTGATGATAATAATAATAATACCTATATTGTCTCAAATAGTACAAACATGTGTAATACATTACAATTTCGAATCAGTTTGAACGTTGCTGTTATATTTACTTAAATGTACTGATACTGTTCCCCCAAACAAGGCGAGTACCTGTATTTTGGAGGTTAGTGTTCAGCCCTAGACGTGATGCAGTTTAGGTAATACAAACTTGTTTCTTTGCATAGTATATGATGATATTACCTACTCTAATTTTAGTATAATATAGATTTCAATATTGTGTGATTATTAATAAATTAGAATTAAATTACGTTAAAGTTTAAATTAGTAAACATTACACAAATAAATAAACCATAAAAAACCATAACGAGGAAAGCATCATTACCGATTATTACATATAAATTATAAAAGAGTTCTATCACAATTAAATTAGATATAAATGAAAAATAAATTAAACATAAATAAGATAAATTATCATTAAATCAGCATTACATTAAACATTTATTATCCATGTACCTAAATAACAATTTAGATGTATATACTTATTTGTGTGCGCGCGTGTTATGTGTGTGTGTGTGTGTTGTGGTTGTATGTGTATTGTGTCGTATGACAGTAAATCTTCAACCTGCTTATAATTTAATTGTAACTTTTTATTTAGCGTCATGGCTTTATTTATTTTATTATACAGCTTGCAACTGATGCTGGTAAATTGTCTCTTGGCAAAAGAGGTTTTGCAAAGGACCCTAGGACAAACCGACATGCCAGTGCGTCTATATGGATTGGGTGCCACTTTTTGATGTTTCCTCATTATAGATTTTAGCACAAACAGCTGTCGGACTGTCAGGACTTGGCATTCGGTGTACAGTGCTTCAGTGGGTGCCTGTAGGATTTTTAGTCATTGATATCAGATACGGTAAGTATTATACCTAAGTACCAAATATGTATTCCTGTAACTAGGAATTATCTAACCCTTCAAAATCTCTTGATTCAATCTTTCTGACGCTCACGCCATCTGCACAGTTCCCTGTACAAGTAAGTACCTATTATTATTCAATATGACTTCAAATTTTAAAAGGAAGCTCACTCATTTGCTGCTTTGTCATACACTTTTTTCGTGTTCTCCGTCTTATCTTGCATCCATTTGGACGTACTTCTCATAACTTATTTTCCCACACTTTATCATGATTACATTGATCCAGGGTCTCATGAGCTAGATATGTTAACCCAATTATGAACCTTCTGGGTTGCTGGTTGAGGTATGTTGTGTTGTTAATTCTCCAGCAAGATTTTGGAAATTCCGTGTAAATTAGGTTGAGCGTCATTAAAATATAAAAAAATCTAATGAACCACTATTAATGAAGTAGGTATGAGGCAATTTCATTTTATTAAATTTGCTGGTTTTAGCACGAATGGCGTCGCTCAATTAGTAAAAGTCTTACCGTCTTTTAGAATATCGACGTAAAATAGCAGTATTCAAACGGTTACGTTTCGTTCGGTGAGTGAGAGCGCCGGAGATCCAATCATCCTCGGTTTTCCCTCCATTTTACCTTGGGTGGCCACGTGCGACAAATGGTCGATGCTAAAAACTCATTCCTGACTATACTAAATTAAAACTGGTATGGTAGTTATAAGTGGCAATTAAAATTCCACTCAACCCAACCTGTGACGTCACGTTATGGAAGAGGAGAAAATCCATTCGTCCTTACCAGGGGAGACTACTGGCTGTAGGGATTAATCAGTATATGGTGTCTTACCTATGGGATTAATGGCATAGACCGAAGTGATGACTACCTACACCTACTATATGCAGAATATAGACGAAGAAAATATTAGTTAACTACTTTCAAAATTTCCAATCTTCCTCATTTCATCATCTAGATTACCAAAAACCTGCTACTCTAAGTATCAATCTAAATTAGTATTCAATCAAACGCATTTATTCTAAAATTTGTTTTGTTCTTGCGTTCATAAACTGTTGATGGTTCAATATAAGCAGTGGCGTGCACAGGAATTTAAGATAGGGCAGGCAGAAAATTTTAAAAGGTCACTTACCAAACATTTTCACTGCATATTGGTTTAGGTTCATCGTCGTTTCGAATAAATTATGATGTGTGTGATTTACCACCTCAAATATACATAAATTGACTGAATTTATGAACATATCAATTTTCGGATATTCGAAGTGGTCTCGGCGCATTTGTCTGATGTTCTGTATTTGCAAAATAAACAATATCTAAAAAAAAAAGGTCAGTCGTATGTTGTGCGTGTACGGTAATATAAAAGTTTATATTTATTTTTATTATTTATAAATTAAATCTACATGTCTATCTTTCAGTAAGAATTTTTGCAATACGGAATCAGTAGTAAGAAGGTTTTTTTCTATTGATATCATGGAAAGATCTGCAAGTCGTTCCTGGCCTTGTGTATTCCTTAAATAAGTACCTATGTATACGTTTTAGCGACAAAAAGGACCTTTCGGTTGAAGCACTGCTCGCGGGAACCGTAACAATTAATTTTGCCAGACGCAGTACTTTGGGAAAACTGTATTTAAGTTATTTTCGTAAAAATGTTCTATAATTTTATAAATACTAAGGCTTTTGAATCCGGCGGTTTTATGAACACATTTGAGCTCATTGATAAGGCGATCTAAGTTAAAGTTGAATAATAATAATAATAATAATATTCTACCACAAACACTCAACACCATCTAGCCCAAACTAAGCAAGGCTTGTACTATGGGTACTAGACAATGGATAAACATACATATATACAATTTTTTTTCTTAATACATCCATATTAAATATAGAAACACCCAGACCAAGACAAACATCCATGTCCATGTACACAAATGTTTGACTTGTGCGGGAATCGAACCCGCGAGCTCAGGCGTGGCAGTCGGTTACACTAACCACTAAGCCATCGAGGCCGACATAAATTATAATGAATGATTTATAAACATCTACGAATTGCGTTACTAATTCAACCGGAAAATTGACATTATAACTATTGAAATTTTCGCACGATAGTAATTCAAAAAACTTTAATTTTTTTAGGTTTTTATAACGGTCGCGACATTCGTTAGATATATTGTCTTCAATTTCAATGAAAATCCGCTTAAAATAAATTTTGGCGTCTACAACATTACGTTTTGGCGGTCCTGTTATACTTTTTGCGCGTTCAAAAATTATTTCAATCTTAGATCTGAATGTATCCAAAAACATTCAAATTCTTTAATTTTTTTCACGCAATAAATTACATCCGGCGTCTTTTTTCCATAACTTCGTAAAGGATATCAGTTTCCGCGAATATTTCATTAAACACATGGATGGAGTAAAAATTAGAATACAAAGTCTTTTAAATTGTATAACAATAACGAAGCCTGACTTAAAGTCTCGCCATCCCAGGCGCCTACATTTTCCACGATATCCTCAAATAACTCAATTAAATTAGTAAAAGAATTGAAAATCACATTTACAGTACGCGAATTGTAAGTCCACCGAGTGAATCACTTGTTTTTTATCACTTAAAGATAGTTTTAAAAACGCGTCACTTTTTATTTCATGTATACACACACCATCTGAACAACTTTCACAGTGAAGAATTTCCATTTTTCACTCTATAAAAACGTTAAAATGTTAAATGAACTGCAACAACACAAGACAAGCAGAACAAATATTAACAATGGCGTCTTCTTAGAACTCACATAAAATTAAACAAAATACCTACGACAAAAAATCGGTTGCATAACATTCGTCGTACTTCGGCAATTCTCGTGAACTTTCGTCATGTACGAAGGTCACTGAACACGTCATATAGACTCGGTCTTTTTTTGCGTTTGTGTGCGTAAGTTTTAACATTGTGTGACAAATATTTATAGGAACGCACATAGATATTTTTGTGTCCGTCTCGATGCACACATGCAAAGAATTATGCAATATTAGTTCATGTCTATTCCGTCGAATTAGGCGCATTGCAGCCAGCGCTAGTGCAGCCGGTACGCGACAGTTGGCGCTGATATTATGATGTAGGTTTTAAGAAATTTTGTTTATGGAAATTAATTATTCGTCGATAAATATAAATATTGGACTTCAAAATAAAATATAATAAATATTTATCTGAGTTAGAGAGGACTAGAAGGAGTTAGGGTAGGCAGTGTCTTTTTGTCTTTATGAACCGCACGCCACTGAATATAAGAAAATTATAATTTCGTTTATCACAAAAAAGTAAACAATTGCTTAGAACTATAAGTGAAAATGATAAACTACAGTACACCACTGTAACCAAATTTTTTACTTGCTAAAATATGAAGAGTATAGTTAATATAACAATTCATTATTAATAAAGCAAGAGGTAGTCCTACGCTTCCGAGTAATAGTCAAGTTCAACAATGAATATGCCAAGGTTTTATAAATAAAACTCACGTTTCACGTCATCAATTTATTTCAGTCTTACATTTCTAATCAACAATGTTTCAACTACAAAATATCAACATTTGGAATGGTTCCCTATCACTGCGGGGCGGGTCGCTACACTATTATTATTGCTATTAATAGTACTTATATGATTAAAGTAAGCAAAATATTAATACAATCAATAATACTCTTAAATAAATACAAGATATAAGTCATTAGAAACATATTCAAATTGTCAGATTGTAAAATAAACAAATCTATTTTAACAGTTACTTAGCTACGAATATACTATTTCTCTATAGGAGATAGTGTACGACAGTACTTCTAAAATGAACTATGAAGCTTTGAGAACGTTTGGCGTATGAACAGCGACAACGTAATACTACACAAGTTTAGGCCTACAGCGTCGCCCGCCCCCGCGCTACGTAAACATTAAGATGTAGATCCGTTTGGGCAATATGGTGCGGAGATAAGAAATTACACTCTATTCTGACATTTCTAAAAATATACAGTAAAGAGAGATTAATATAATATATTAGTAATTAATATAATATAATATATGTACACACAGTTACAATAAGTGTAATAATATCCATACATCTGAGTGTTCATATATCAAAGTTCAATGAATGATCTATATATATTTGAAAGTATTTTATAAATATCTATTATATTGTCTTTTGAAGAATTATTATTTATAAAATTTATCATTTGATTTTTTGCTCCTGACTGTAGAAAGAACACGATCGCATTGTCGTAGTAATTATTTTATAAAAGCTATCTAATGCGTTTCCTCCATTTTTCAATACAAAACTAATCTTAAGATATTTCCGTGAGGTAGGTAGTTTGTCTTGATATTATTTGTCCAAATAAGCATACCGCCAACTGTTAGTAATATGTTTTTTAAACATGCAACACCAGGAATATATTTTGTGCGTTGTCCACTTTCATAACTTTGAAGCGCTGTACTGCCAGCTCAGAATAAAAATACTACAAGTAGGAATTCAGGCTGACAGCACAATACATTCTTAAAAGGTTCCAACAACTCTGATAATAGCAGAAATACAACACCAGAATAATTGACTTAGTTAAGCGAAGCGATTAAGTGGATAACCAATATGTTATATGTATATTTGGTAACGGTCAATGAGCTATTCCTTTACATTGCAGCATTTATCTATTAGGCATATTAACATTTCAATTTATATAAATTATATTGACACATTCCCTTGGCCGTTGAAACACTTATGATGATCTTTGACTATCTCAATGTCTTTGTAACTGAGGAAACTCAATTATACCCCTCATCTTCGCCCCATAAGCCCAACTCTATAATAATTTGAAATAAATATTTACAAGAGGTACTCTATTGATAAATTACATAAATAACTTGTCTAAATTTTAATTGGACTTACTGGTATATGTATAATAATAATTTATATTAATAAACGCCGTATTTACCATATAATATATAAATACATCAACGAAACTTCAATTTAATTATCTCATCAATCAATAGGTTTGGTAAAAGAATAAATGGATCACAAAATACGTAGGTACCTACTAGATATAAAGCCAAAATAATGCGCAAAATCATTCGATTAGACGGATGCGTAAAGCAGTTTGAGATCAATTCGGCCGATTAAAGTAATTGACGACTTGATATTAGCTGTACTTACTTACGTCTTTTGTGACCAGATTTGTACTGTGATATTTGTTTCCTTCAAGCGCTAGCTTTCGAATAAAACAAATCATTGTGACGCATTACGAACAAAGAATGTGGAACAATTACCATAATGGTAAAAAACACGTTCGATATTATTACCAAGTGAGATTGTTATCGTAAAGTTGTTGTTGTTGACAAGATTATATCTAATATGATAAACATGGCGTTGGAAAAATAAATACTTAACACAGATAAAATTAATATGCTAGTCACTAGCTTTAGAAACTGAACTATTAGGTCGGAGAGTGGCTTGAATATGTTGCGGTGTTTTACACCTAAATATAAAGTTTCTCTACGAGCATTATTTTTATTGCAATGTGTGGGCCCGTTTAAAAGCTCTTATATCATGTTTTCTAAATAAATGCTTTTTGATATTTAAACATTAGTTATTTTATAATCACATAAGGAAAATTTATAAAATAAATAATAAAATCAATCATATCTTAAATTTCGAAAGATTTATACTGATTATTTAAAATTGTAATACGCGTGTTTTATTAAAATAATAATAATACATTCTGGGACCACGGTAATACAGCATGTTTAAAACCTAAAGAATTACTGTGATTAATACTTAATCATTAAAAATAATAAATACAAGAAAAGTAGCCACTCTCCAATTAAGTATTGCGATTTAATTGCAAAATCTTAAGAGTATTACTTGACTAGAACAATAATGACAGATGTTGAAACTTAGTCGCTAGTGTAAAACATTATAAATTGAAATTATAACATATTTTATATTGATTGAACACTAACATCATTGCTTTATCCTAAGTAATGGACAGTTTACGCTTAATATAATGCATCGAGTAATAATAAACTAAAAGCAGCTCATTACATTCATCATTTAAAATAAGAGTAATGTAATGTATATGTATGTATGCATCAATGTTTTTTATTCATCCAAAAGGAAATGAGACTGAATTCGTTATATATTTTAAATGTTATTTATGTCAATAATAATGGACGCTTAAAATTCTTCTAATTCAATAAAATGACACTGCTTTATAGTCCAGAATCACGTAAGGCATTATTTTATCGTAAAATCTGTTTCAATTCAAGTACGATCTCTCATAGAAGTATACATCCACTGAGTTTATTTCACTTATTTCTTATTATATTTATTTAATTAATTATTTAAATGCAACACGGAGTTCTGAGCGGAGTTATAGTTCAGAGTTTAGGCCAAAGTATATTTTGTACTAAAATTAATTTTTATATTTATATAATTTATCAGATTTCAGGCCCAATATATTTTAGGAAACGTTTTATTATTTTATAGCGGGCAGATATGTATTAAGGTAAGAACTTTAAGCATATTTATGTTATATTTTAATGTGTTTTTGTTTGCTTAGGGCCCGAATCCTTGCATTTCTTTCATTTATAAGAAACAATATGTGCTTTAGATACTTCTATCAATAAACAAAACTAATGTATGTTTAAGAATGTCGTCGTAAAACATGTTTCTATTTAATAAATAATTTTAAATATACAATTTAAATGCAATAATTTAAATAATTCTAATATTTTTCTAAGGAATTCGATTCTACTAAATGTGGTTATAATAATTTAAATCAGATCTATTTTTAAACACTACTATTTAGGAGTGGTTTAAAATATATTATCTTTGCCTCGATTTAAGCAGTAACTTGATTACGCCTTGCGTACTTTACTTAAAGAAAGGTATAATAGATGTTAATTTATTAATAATGGATAGCTTTGAATTAGCTATAAGTTATATTTCATATTTTGTTTAGATAGAGGCATTTTTGTCAAAAGCATAGGTAATGCAAAAATGACTTATTAAAATTTTTTATTTTACTTTAGTATGTTTTTTATTCATTGAGTACTTATAATAGTACTGTTCGAGTTTCGATAAAAAAAGTATGCAACATTATTATATTATAAAATTTAGAAATCAAATTTTTTTCGTTGGTGCTGCCTAAAACGTCATACCGTCCAATTTTTATATTTAGTATTTTTATTATTTTTACCTTTCGACTTTAAGCTT
The DNA here is from genome assembly GCA_963675205.1 of Catocala nupta. Taxonomy (NCBI): domain Eukaryota; kingdom Metazoa; phylum Arthropoda; class Insecta; order Lepidoptera; family Erebidae; genus Catocala; species Catocala nupta. The sequence continues at coordinate 8,169,042 of OY776086.1, forward strand.
GTCACTTTACACTTAATAATAAAACTGACAATAAACATAGATGTTAACTAACAATCGTTATTGTCATACGTTTATCAATTCCATGTAGATGGCTTCTCTTTGGCAGGATCCGTTTATATTTATCGAAACGATACTTCGTATGATATAACAATGTGACATAGTTATGACTAGTTTAGTGACGTTCGTATTTTGCTCCAATTTATATTTTAAGAATATTTCATCACTACTTCACGAAGGCGTTTTTGATAATTTATAGTTTATGTGTGGTTGGCAGAATTCTCACACATTCAACAAAAGTTTATTTTTATAATAGTTGCCTTCATGATTAGAGTGATTTGACTTCAAAAGTCGGAGGTGCAAACTTAATCCTCCATTGCACCATTCAGCTATCAAATGCTTTGTTCAATACTTGCCTTTTATTGCAGCCATCAAAGTGATTGGTAAGTATTGCCGACTTAAATCGAAAATGTTCTCAGATTAAAAATAAGGACAGCTCGATTTTGTGTTATTCCCAATACTAAGATTAAACATAATTTCCACTCCAATTACAGTCACTCGTAAAACATATTAGCGACACTTTCCGACTTAAGTTTTAAAATTGCTTAACACGATGTGTACTTTACAAAATGTATTAAAATTATAATAACATACACAAAAATCAGTTCACACTAAATTTTGAGCATATTAACCTAATGTTAAGATCTTTTTCCATGCCAACAAGATGGCGGACAGTCATACAAATCGCATTTATATCTTATAATTAATTAAGATAAATTGCTCAAACTGAGGTATAATTTTAAAACGAGGCGTAACACAAAATCGGCCTGATACCTTTTCGTATATGTTATAACATGTGTCTAAATCATACCGAAGCCCTCTCCGCCTTCGTTGATGGCCCAGAGTAGCGCATGCACGAGTTGTTCGTAGCTGTCGTAGTCCGGCAGACACAGCTGGTTGAAGCACGTGTGCGCTGTGGGTAAAGCACCAAACGTAGGCGCTGCTGTGATTTGGAAGCGAGGGTTCAGCTCCTAAGAAGAATATATGAAAATAATTTAATTTGACAAAAAGTACAATTCTTTTTTAATGCAACTCCCGCACTTAGGTTAGGTCCTATGTCGCGGCGGACTTTACAAGCATTCAAACAACGGACACAAAGAACATCCAGACTCGGAACAACCATTTGTGGATCACACAAAGTTTTGTCCCGTGTGGGATTTGAACCCACATACGGTGCAGTAGCAATGACGAGGCGACCACTTAAACCTCAACGCTATCCGTGAAGTCGATTGCCAATTTGATTGTTAATGGGTGGGTTTTATTAGAAATGTCTGTTTAGGTTATTTGCTTGAAGTTAATTCAATGATCAATCCTCAATATAATATCAGCCCTGTATTAAATAGTCCCATTGCTGGGCATAGGCCTCTTCTCATTGTAAGAAGGGTTAGGCCATAGTCCACCACGCTGGCCTAGTGGGTGTTGGCAGACTTCACATATCTTCAAGAACATTATGGAGAACTCTCAGACATGCAGATTCCCTCACGATGTTTTCCTTCACCGTTAAAGCAAGCGATAATTAACTATTTAATACGTATATAACTTCGAAACGTCAGAAATGCGCGCCTTGGGTTCGAACTCGAGACCTCTGCGTGGCAGTCCAACGGTTTCCCACTAGTCTATCGCTGCTATATACCCTCAATAAAATGATTAATATTAGTGAGCGCGACTAAGCACCAGGGAAGTTGTAAAATGGTAACCTGGAAGCCGCCGGACGGCAGCTGGCTGCAGCCCGTGGTGAACTGCAGGAGGCGCGCGCGCTCCTCGGTGCTGAAGTTGGCGAGCGCGGCCCAGAACCAGCCCAGCAGGCGCTCCCACTCGCGGCCCGAGCCCGACACGAGCGCGTGCGCGCGCCAGTCCGCCACCGACACCTCGCCCGTGCCGCACACCAGCAGCTGCCGATGCAGACATTCATCTTCAATCACTCGTCAAACATTGCCAAAAGCCAGTTAGTCGGACACATTAAGTAATTAAACGAAAGCCTTGAGATAGGAAATTTTCAACACCATTAGAAATGGATGGAATCAAATAATACGCATCAACAATATACATACATACCTATGATACGTAACAATGTGGCGTTCGGACATCTCCCTTTTCTACCGCCATATTTGTATATATTGCTTGAATCAAAGGATGCAAATGATGCTTTCAACTCATTTTACGATACAGTTAGGCTATTTTACGAATTGTGCTTTCCAATACATAAAATTAAAAATAAAAATACAGTTCGATCAAAATGGGTGTCACGTGGTATTAAGAAATGTAGTAAACGTAAACGTTCTCTTCTTTGAAAGTATAGACTATCAAAAAAAGATAAATCAAAATTTAAACAATATTCTTTGAGGTATGCCAAATTATTAAATTAACTCTAAAAACAAATCGAAAGCAACCTGGAACATAATTAACGGCAAAAAAAAACCCCCGGGGACTATAAGTGAATTGGTGATCGATAAACATAAAATTACAGACCCTCAACGAATCGCTGAATTGTTTCATGACTACTATGCAGATATAGTTAAACCTCAGACTAATACTACGAGTAATAATATCCCAACAATCTCTACATGCACGTATCCGAAATCCTTTTTTCTGAATCCCACTTGTTCTTTGGAAATCTATACTATTATAAAAAATAATAATAACACGAGCACTGGTTTTGATGACATTTGTGTATTGGTAATAAAATCCGTATCTCACATAATTGCACCTATACTGAGCTATATTATAAACATGTGCCATAATTAAACCGCTCTATAAAAAGGATGTTAAATTAGATATAAAAAATTACAGGCCTATAGCCCTAAAACCAACATTTTCTAAAATAATTGAAAAAGCCACATACAATAACTCGTGTGACTACTTTGAAAAGAATAATATCTTTACGCCGGATCAGAAAGGCTTTTGTAAAAATATGTCCATAAATTTAGCTATATATGATTTGTTAAGTTTAATATATCCTAGAGTAGATAAAAGACAGCCTATCTATGCTTTATATATGGATATGACAAAGGCTTTCGACTACGTGGATCATAATGTACTGCTGAGTAAGCTGGAAGCGTACGGTGTTAGGAGCAACACTTTAGACTTACTGAACTCTTACATCAGTAGTAGAACTCAGATTACGAGCATTGTCATTTGTCCTAAAACGAAACATGAAATAAATTATAAGTCTAGGAGTAGAAAATAAAATATGGCGATATTATAATAAGTAATAATAGGCTAGCAATACTGTTTTTGAGCTATGTAAACATTTATTTATAAGATTTTAGTATTCGCATGCCTAGAAAAGGCGAAATATGTTGTGGACATGTTCTTTTTTTCTAACAACCTTGTAACCATGTTTCGTGCGAATAAATGTTTCTTTCTTTCTTTCTTTCTTTCTTTCCACAAGATAGTGTTTTGGGCCCACTACTTTTTATTATCTATATTAATGACCTGCCAAAATCTACTACAGATTGTGTGGTACTATTTGCTGATGACTGCACTGTTGTATACAATAATTAAAATATTATAAATAGTAGTTTAAATTCAATAATTCAATGGTTACAAAATAATAATTTATTAATTAATATCGATAAAACTAAATTAAAGCAATTTAAACAGAAAACATAAAACACTTCACATACTCAAATAGAATTTAACGGTAAAAAATTGAATTGACGACTACAACCAAATTTCTCGGCGTACACATAGACGACAATTTGAAATGGCAAAGTCATATAGAGTTTGTTTGCAAAAAAGTGTCACAGTAATCTTATAGGTTATACATGCTAGCGAAAAAGGTCAATCTTAACACATTGCTTGTGGCCTATCATAGTAATGTTGCTTCTAGGCTCAGATATGCAATCATATTCTGGGGAAATACAACCAACTGGGATAAAGTTTTCAAATGTCAAAGAAGGTGCGTGTGAGCTATGTGTGGTCTATAAAGAACTGACAGCTGCAAAAAATATTTTTTACAATTAAAAATACTTACCGAGTTATCTTTATATATTTTTGAAATGGCTTTGTTTATCAGACATCATTCATCACTATTTACATTCGAGCTTAAATCGCGAAATAGAAGTCACTTGTACAAAATAACATTACCAGTCAATATAGAACTACCCTTTTTGGGAAAAGTGTGTTTGCTATGGCCGCAACAACAACTACAATAAGATTCCTAATGACATAAAAGAATGTAGCAATATTCATGTCTTCAAAAATAAATTATACCAATTTCTTATAGAAAATTGTTATTACAATGTAGATGAATTTTTATCGAAAATATTTTTTTAAATATTTTATATGCGCTTGACTATAATTTATTGTTGTTCATTATCTTGTGTTTGTCCTGACTAATAGTAATAATATAATTTATGTTTAATCTTCAATGCAATTTATAATATCAATACGTTTCATCATCAATCAGAATTTATATGATTATATTATTTTTGTAATTATTTTAAACAATTTGTATGCCCAAGTGGCTGATCATGGAATGGACGTTATTAACTACTTATATAATTATGTAATGAAGACCTGTATATAACCCATGTATCACAAATAAACTATTTAATTTGATTTGGTTTAAAACTAGAAACTTAGGTGTGTATCCCTTAGGTTAATTTTATTTAATTAATAATTAATAGTGGAACACTCTTTACCTAACACATTTGATTTCAAGAGTTACATTTTTATTTTAGAAGACATATTCACATGATTAATTTCTTAGTTTAAGCAACTTGTCGAAGGCTTTTAACTGTGTTCTTTATGCATCATCGATCATAAAATTTACATCAATGAGGTTTATCACAATGCAACACTGGCAATTCTTACGTATTATTCGAATAATGAAAAAATAAAAAGGCTTTCTTCGAAGTCTGGTTAAAATAGAGGATTCCCAGGGCCTACAACTTGGCCCGATTTCATTTACTTTATTGAGTTTTTGTTTACGTTATGGAGTTGTTGTGTTTATCTATATTATAATACCGTCAGCTATTTAGTATAATTGATATAAATCGTATTATTTTATGATGTCATAATAATATTTGAAAAATACACCCAAACTCATATATTTAAAAGCTAACATAGACGGTAAACACAAGTCGGGTCTAGATAGACCGACGGCCTGAAAGCATGAGTTGGGGCCGGCGGCCTAAAGACAGTGGCTAGGACAAAATAGTTAAGGCACCCTATAACTGATAGGTGTGGCGCTAGTTAAAAGAAGTCTACACGGGAAACTCGAACAAACTCAATAATTTCCAGGAACTGTTTACGTTAGGTTCGTAAATACCACTTAGTTTTTACATACCTCCAGCTCGTTCTCATCAAATATTGCGAGTAAGTTGTCAGGAACCAACAGAGTTAGTCCGCGCAAGAAGGCGTCAGTTTCGGCTCTGACTCGAGCAGCTAAGCGCCATTGCGCTAAGGCATCCAAATAGGCAATCTTACTGCTGTTGCGGACCTGCAATGGGCGTACAATATAAATTAATCAACCTTGTTCATAACCAGCCTAGCCGACCTGCGGGGATTTAGGCCACCTCCCATAATTATAAAAGCAAATACCTACGTTCTTAATATATAAAAAAATCTTTTAACTTGTCTGATGATGCAATATGGTGTCCCACGTTACCAACAATTCAAAGACATTTTTAAACTGTAAAATGTTAGAATACCAGACATAATTGAAAATCTATTGTGTGTGGCCATTGATGCGGCTCAATAAGTTAAAGAAGTCTATACTGCACTAGTATTCCAGTGACCAGATGAAGAATGAGTGAACAGTTCTTTGTTTTAACTGCTATATAGCTAGTTGAGCTGTATAATGGTACTCTGGTTGTATTGTACGTGTAATTGCCATTCTTTTAGAAACTGTGTATAATTTTTAATGTAATGTTAAACTTGAAGATCTGTTATTGGCTACCAGATACTTATTAAAATGTATAAATACCATAAATAAATAAATTCAAATCCAAATCATGACGAAGAAGTCACTTCATAACATAAGCAAATTTGATACCGTCTGCCTCAATTTCTTTAGTGTATAAGAGTTAATATAAATGGTAGTTTTATAGATAAAGCTTCTTACCCGTATACTACTGCCATTAGGTATGAGGTTATGTGTCTCCCGGAGCCTGCCGCCGGCATCGTACACATCCTCTGAGAAGTACAACTCAGGCACACCCTCGCCGCTGTCCAGGTCGGTCTCCAGCACGTACTTTATCTTCGACAAGTACAACTCCGGGTCGTCTTGTTCGAAATACTGAACAAAATATTACGATTGCATGGTTGTTTATCCTTGAAGAAGTAGGTAAGGGTACACCGACACATAAAACATGAATGAATTGTGGGTGTAACCCACAATTCATCGACAATGTTTTATGTGTCACGAAATAGGTGCCGGTCTAATTCTGCCAACATAAGAAAAAAAACGTAGCTAAAATTGGATTTGGCATCGGTAAAAAGTATTGTACTTTTATTTTATATTAAACATTCTGGCATAAACTAATTTTTCCTTATAACGGCAGTATTTTTGTCCACATTTTAAGACAGAGATAACTAAGAATTTCCTACAAAAGAGAAACCTAACAACGGTTTGCCCAGCCCTAAATATAATCTTATATCGCGAGGCAAATGAGATAGGCGGTACGAGTAATTAGACCGAAATATGAATTATATAATTCATATTTCGGTCTTATTATTATTATTCTGCTACACGAGCCTCCCAGCGCGCTCTCGTACAGGCACTTGCCCACTAGCTTGCGTCCGACGCTACGTGCCGTACCTTATAGTGCACGCGCAGGCCGATGATCTGCGCGAGGAAGGAGCGCGTGAGTCGCGCGCGCACGAGCTGGCGGTACGAGCCCCCCAGCGCGCTCTCGTACAGGCACTTGCCCACTAGCTTGCGTCCGACGCTACGTGCCGTACCTTATAGTGCACGCGCAGGCCGATGATCTGCGCGAGGAAGGAGCGCGTGAGTCGCGCGCGCACGAGCTGGCGGTACGAGCCCCCCAGCGCGCTCTCGTACAGGCACTTGCCCACTAGCTTGCGTCCGACGCTACGTGCCGTACCTTATAGTGCACGCGCAGGCCGATGATCTGCGCGAGGAAGGAGCGCGTGAGTCGCGCGCGCACGAGCTGGCGGTACGAGCCCCCCAGCGCGCTCTCGTACAGGCACTTGCCCACTAGCTTGCGTCCGACGCTACGTGCCGTACCTTATAGTGCACGCGCAGGCCGATGATCTGCGCGAGGAAGGAGCGCGTGAGTCGCGCGCGCACGAGCTGGCGGTACGAGCCCCCCAGCGCGCTCTCGTACAGGCACTTGCCCACTAGCTTGCGTCCGACGCTACGTGCCGTACCTTATAGTGCACGCGCAGGCCGATGATCTGCGCGAGGAAGGAGCGCGTGAGTCGCGCGCGCACGAGCTGGCGGTACGAGCCCCCCAGCGCGCTCTCGTACAGGCACTTGCCCACTAGCTTGCGTCCGACGCTACGTGCCGTACCTTATAGTGCACGCGCAGGCCGATGATCTGCGCGAGGAAGGAGCGCGTGAGTCGCGCGCGCACGAGCTGGCGGTACGAGCCCCCCAGCGCGCTCTCGTACAGGCACTTGCCCACTAGCTTGCGTCCGACGCTACGTGCCGTACCTTATAGTGCACGCGCAGGCCGATGATCTGCGCGAGGAAGGAGCGCGTGAGTCGCGCGCGCACGAGCTGGCGGTACGAGCCCCCCAGCGCGCTCTCGTACAGGCACTTGCCCACTAGCTTGCGTCCGACGCTACGTGCCGTACCTTATAGTGCACGCGCAGGCCGATGATCTGCGCGAGGAAGGAGCGCGTGAGTCGCGCGCGCACGAGCTGGCGGTACGAGCCCCCCAGCGCGCTCTCGTACAGGCACTTGCCCACTAGCTTGCGTCCGACGCTACGTGCCGTACCTTATAGTGCACGCGCAGGCCGATGATCTGCGCGAGGAAGGAGCGCGTGAGTCGCGCGCGCACGAGCTGGCGGTACGAGCCCCCCAGCGCGCTCTCGTACAGGCACTTGCCCACTAGCTTGCGTCCGACGCTACGTGCCGTACCTTATAGTGCACGCGCAGGCCGATGATCTGCGCGAGGAAGGAGCGCGTGAGTCGCGCGCGCACGAGCTGGCGGTACGAGCCCCCCAGCGCGCTCTCGTACAGGCACTTGCCCACTAGCTTGCGTCCGACGCTACGTGCCGTACCTTATAGTGCACGCGCCAGGCCGATGATCTGCTCGAGGAAGGAGCGCGTGAGTCGCGCGCGCACGAGCTGGCGGTACGAGCCCCCCAGCGCGCTCTCGTACAGGCACTTGCCCACTAGCTTGCGTCCGACGCTACGTGCCGTACCTTATAGTGCACGCGCAGGCCGATGATCTGCGCGAGGAAGGAGCGCGTGAGTCGCGCGCGCACGAGCTGGCGGTACGAGCCCCCCAGCGCGCTCTCGTACAGGCACTTGCCCACTAGCTTGCGTCCGACGCTACGTGCCGTACCTTATAGTGCACGCGCAGGCCGATGATCTGCGCGAGGAAGGAGCGCGTGAGTCGCGCGCGCACGAGCTGGCGGTACGAGCCCCCCAGCGCGCTCTCGTACAGGCACTTGCCCACTAGCTTGCGTCCGACGCTACGTGCCGTACCTTATAGTGCACGCGCAGGCCGATGATCTGCGCGAGGAAGGAGCGCGTGAGTCGCGCGCGCACGAGCTGGCGGTACGAGCCCCCCAGCGCGCTCTCGTACAGGCACTTGCCCACTAGCTTGCGTCCGACGCTACGTGCCGTACCTTATAGTGCACGCGCAGGCCGATGATCTGCGCGAGGAAGGAGCGCGTGAGTCGCGCGCGCACGAGCTGGCGGTACGAGCCCCCCAGCGCGCTCTCGTACAGGCACTTGCCCACTAGCTTGCGTCCGACGCTACGTGCCGTACCTTATAGTGCACGCGCAGGCCGATGATCTGCGCGAGGAAGGAGCGCGTGAGTCGCGCGCGCACGAGCTGGCGGTACGAGCCCCCCAGCGCGCTCTCGTACAGGCACTTGCCCACTAGCTTGCGTCCGACGCTACGTGCCGTACCTTATAGTGCACGCGCAGGCCGATGATCTGCGCGAGGAAGGAGCGCGTGAGTCGCGCGCGCACGAGCTGGCGGTACGAGCCCCCCAGCGCGCTCTCGTACAGGCACTTGCCCACTAGCTTGCGTCCGACGCTACGTGCCGTACCTTATAGTGCACGCGCAGGCCGATGATCTGCGCGAGGAAGGAGCGCGTGAGTCGCGCGCGCACGAGCTGGCGGTACGAGCCCCCCAGCGCGCTCTCGTACAGGCACTTGCCCACTAGCTTGCGTCCGACGCTACGTGCCGTACCTTATAGTGCACGCGCAGGCCGATGATCTGCGCGAGGAAGGAGCGCGTGAGTCGCGCGCGCACGAGCTGGCGGTACGAGCCCCCCAGCGCGCTCTCGTACAGGCACTTGCCCACTAGCTTGCGTCCGACGCTACGTGCCGTACCTTATAGTGCACGCGCAGGCCGATGATCTGCGCGAGGAAGGAGCGCGTGAGTCGCGCGCGCACGAGCTGGCGGTACGAGCCCCCCAGCGCGCTCTCGTACAGGCACTTGCCCACTAGCTTGCGTCCGACGCTACGTGCCGTACCTTATAGTGCACGCGCAGGCCGATGATCTGCGCGAGGAAGGAGCGCGTGAGTCGCGCGCGCACGAGCTGGCGGTACGAGCCCCCCAGCGCGCTCTCGTACAGGCACTTGCCCACTAGCTTGCGTCCGACGCTACGTGCCGTACCTTATAGTGCACGCGCAGGCCGATGATCTGCGCGAGGAAGGAGCGCGTGAGTCGCGCGCGCACGAGCTGGCGGTACGAGCCCCCCAGCGCGCTCTCGTACAGGCACTTGCCCACTAGCTTGCGTCCGACGCTACGTGCCGTACCTTATAGTGCACGCGCAGGCCGATGATCTGCGCGAGGAAGGAGCGCGTGAGTCGCGCGCGCACGAGCTGGCGGTACGAGCCCCCCAGCGCGCTCTCGTACAGGCACTTGCCCACTAGCTTGCGTCCGACGCTACGTGCCGTACCTTATAGTGCACGCGCAGGCCGATGATCTGCGCGAGGAAGGAGCGCGTGAGTCGCGCGCGCACGAGCTGGCGGTACGAGCCCCCCAGCGCGCTCTCGTACAGGCACTTGCCCACTAGCTTGCGTCCGACGCTACGTGCCGTACCTTATAGTGCACGCGCAGGCCGATGATCTGCGCGAGGAAGGAGCGCGTGAGTCGCGCGCGCACGAGCTGGCGGTACGAGCCCCCCAGCGCGCTCTCGTACAGGCACTTGCCCACTAGCTTGCGTCCGACGCTACGTGCCGTACCTTATAGTGCACGCGCAGGCCGATGATCTGCGCGAGGAAGGAGCGCGTGAGTCGCGCGCGCACGAGCTGGCGGTACGAGCCCCCCAGCGCGCTCTCGTACAGGCACTTGCCCACTAGCTTGCGTCCGACGCTACGTGCCGTACCTTATAGTGCACGCGCAGGCCGATGATCTGCGCGAGGAAGGAGCGCGTGAGTCGCGCGCGCACGAGCTGGCGGTACGAGCCCCCCAGCGCGCTCTCGTACAGGCACTTGCCCACTAGCTTGCGTCCGACGCTACGTGCCGTACCTTATAGTGCACGCGCAGGCCGATGATCTGCGCGAGGAAGGAGCGCGTGAGTCGCGCGCGCACGAGCTGGCGGTACGAGCCCCCCAGCGCGCTCTCGTACAGGCACTTGCCCACTAGCTTGCGTCCGACGCTACGTGCCGTACCTTATAGTGCACGCGCAGGCCGATGATCTGCGCGAGGAAGGAGCGCGTGAGTCGCGCGCGCACGAGCTGGCGGTACGAGCCCCCCAGCGCGCTCTCGTACAGGCACTTGCCCACTAGCTTGCGTCCGACGCTACGTGCCGTACCTTATAGTGCACGCGCAGGCCGATGATCTGCGCGAGGAAGGAGCGCGTGAGTCGCGCGCGCACGAGCTGGCGGTACGAGCCCCCCAGCGCGCTCTCGTACAGGCACTTGCCCACTAGCTTGCGTCCGACGCTACGTGCCGTACCTTATAGTGCACGCGCAGGCCGATGATCTGCGCGAGGAAGGAGCGCGTGAGTCGCGCGCGCACGAGCTGGCGGTACGAGCCCCCCAGCGCGCTCTCGTACAGGCACTTGCCCACTAGCTTGCGTCCGACGCTACGTGCCGTACCTTATAGTGCACGCGCAGGCCGATGATCTGCGCGAGGAAGGAGCGCGTGAGTCGCGCGCGCACGAGCTGGCGGTACGAGCCCCCCAGCGCGCTCTCGTACAGGCACTTGCCCACTAGCTTGCGTCCGACGCTACGTGCCGTACCTTATAGTGCACGCGCAGGCCGATGATCTGCGCGAGGAAGGAGCGCGTGAGTCGCGCGCGCACGAGCTGGCGGTACGAGCCCCCCAGCGCGCTCTCGTACAGGCACTTGCCCACTAGCTTGCGTCCGACGCTACGTGCCGTACCTTATAGTGCACGCGCAGGCCGATGATCTGCGCGAGGAAGGAGCGCGTGAGTCGCGCGCGCACGAGCTGGCGGTACGAGCCCCCCAGCGCGCTCTCGTACAGGCACTTGCCCACTAGCTTGCGTCCGACGCTACGTGCCGTACCTTATAGTGCACGCGCAGGCCGATGATCTGCGCGAGGAAGGAGCGCGTGAGTCGCGCGCGCACGAGCTGGCGGTACGAGCCCCCCAGCGCGCTCTCGTACAGGCACTTGCCCACTAGCTTGCGTCCGACGCTACGTGCCGTACCTTATAGTGCACGCGCAGGCCGATGATCTGCGCGAGGAAGGAGCGCGTGAGTCGCGCGCGCACGAGCTGGCGGTACGAGCCCCCCAGCGCGCTCTCGTACAGGCACTTGCCCACTAGCTTGCGTCCGACGCTACGTGCCGTACCTTATAGTGCACGCGCAGGCCGATGATCTGCGCGAGGAAGGAGCGCGTGAGTCGCGCGCGCACGAGCTGGCGGTACGAGCCCCCCAGCGCGCTCTCGTACAGGCACTTGCCCACTAGCTTGCGTCCGACGCTACGTGCCGTACCTTATAGTGCACGCGCAGGCCGATGATCTGCGCGAGGAAGGAGCGCGTGAGTCGCGCGCGCACGAGCTGGCGGTACGAGCCCCCCAGCGCGCTCTCGTACAGGCACTTGCCCACTAGCTTGCGTCCGACGCTACGTGCCGTACCTTATAGTGCACGCGCAGGCCGATGATCTGCGCGAGGAAGGAGCGCGTGAGTCGCGCGCGCACGAGCTGGCGGTACGAGCCCCCCAGCGCGCTCTCGTACAGGCACTTGCCCACTAGCTTGCGTCCGACGCTACGTGCCGTACCTTATAGTGCACGCGCAGGCCGATGATCTGCGCGAGGAAGGAGCGCGTGAGTCGCGCGCGCACGAGCTGGCGGTACGAGCCCCCCAGCGCGCTCTCGTACAGGCACTTGCCCACTAGCTTGCGTCCGACGCTACGTGCCGTACCTTATAGTGCACGCGCAGGCCGATGATCTGCGCGAGGAAGGAGCGCGTGAGTCGCGCGCGCACGAGCTGGCGGTACGAGCCCCCCAGCGCGCTCTCGTACAGGCACTTGCCCACTAGCTTGCGTCCGACGCTACGTGCCGTACCTTATAGTGCACGCGCAGGCCGATGATCTGCGCGAGGAAGGAGCGCGTGAGTCGCGCGCGCACGAGCTGGCGGTACGAGCCCCCCAGCGCGCTCTCGTACAGGCACTTGCCCACTAGCTTGCGTCCGACGCTACGTGCCGTACCTTATAGTGCACGCGCAGGCCGATGATCTGCGCGAGGAAGGAGCGCGTGAGTCGCGCGCGCACGAGCTGGCGGTACGAGCCCCCCAGCGCGCTCTCGTACAGGCACTTGCCCACTAGCTTGCGTCCGACGCTACGTGCCGTACCTTATAGTGCACGCGCAGGCCGATGATCTGCGCGAGGAAGGAGCGCGTGAGTCGCGCGCGCACGAGCTGGCGGTACGAGCCCCCCAGCGCGCTCTCGTACAGGCACTTGCCCACTAGCTTGCGTCCGACGCTACGTGCCGTACCTTATAGTGCACGCGCAGGCCGATGATCTGCGCGAGGAAGGAGCGCGTGAGTCGCGCGCGCACGAGCTGGCGGTACGAGCCCCCCAGCGCGCTCTCGTACAGGCACTTGCCCACTAGCTTGCGTCCGACGCTACGTGCCGTACCTTATAGTGCACGCGCAGGCCGATGATCTGCGCGAGGAAGGAGCGCGTGAGTCGCGCGCGCACGAGCTGGCGGTACGAGCCCCCCAGCGCGCTCTCGTACAGGCACTTGCCCACTAGCTTGCGTCCGACGCTACGTGCCGTACCTTATAGTGCACGCGCAGGCCGATGATCTGCGCGAGGAAGGAGCGCGTGAGTCGCGCGCGCACGAGCTGGCGGTACGAGCCCCCCAGCGCGCTCTCGTACAGGCACTTGCCCACTAGCTTGCGTCCGACGCTACGTGCCGTACCTTATAGTGCACGCGCAGGCCGATGATCTGCGCGAGGAAGGAGCGCGTGAGTCGCGCGCGCACGAGCTGGCGGTACGAGCCCCCCAGCGCGCTCTCGTACAGGCACTTGCCCACTAGCTTGCGTCCGACGCTACGTGCCGTACCTTATAGTGCACGCGCAGGCCGATGATCTGCGCGAGGAAGGAGCGCGTGAGTCGCGCGCGCACGAGCTGGCGGTACGAGCCCCCCAGCGCGCTCTCGTACAGGCACTTGCCCACTAGCTTGCGTCCGACGCTACGTGCCGTACCTTATAGTGCACGCGCAGGCCGATGATCTGCGCGAGGAAGGAGCGCGTGAGTCGCGCGCGCACGAGCTGGCGGTACGAGCCCCCCAGCGCGCTCTCGTACAGGCACTTGCCCACTAGCTTGCGTCCGACGCTACGTGCCGTACCTTATAGTGCACGCGCAGGCCGATGATCTGCGCGAGGAAGGAGCGCGTGAGTCGCGCGCGCACGAGCTGGCGGTACGAGCCCCCCAGCGCGCTCTCGTACAGGCACTTGCCCACTAGCTTGCGTCCGACGCTACGTGCCGTACCTTATAGTGCACGCGCAGGCCGATGATCTGCGCGAGGAAGGAGCGCGTGAGTCGCGCGCGCACGAGCTGGCGGTACGAGCCCCCCAGCGCGCTCTCGTACAGGCACTTGCCCACTAGCTTGCGTCCGACGCTACGTGCCGTACCTTATAGTGCACGCGCAGGCCGATGATCTGCGCGAGGAAGGAGCGCGTGAGTCGCGCGCGCACGAGCTGGCGGTACGAGCCCCCCAGCGCGCTCTCGTACAGGCACTTGCCCACTAGCTTGCGTCCGACGCTACGTGCCGTACCTTATAGTGCACGCGCAGGCCGATGATCTGCGCGAGGAAGGAGCGCGTGAGTCGCGCGCGCACGAGCTGGCGGTACGAGCCCCCCAGCGCGCTCTCGTACAGGCACTTGCCCACTAGCTTGCGTCCGACGCTACGTGCCGTACCTTATAGTGCACGCGCAGGCCGATGATCTGCGCGAGGAAGGAGCGCGTGAGTCGCGCGCGCACGAGCTGGCGGTACGAGCCCCCCAGCGCGCTCTCGTACAGGCACTTGCCCACTAGCTTGCGTCCGACGCTACGTGCCGTACCTTATAGTGCACGCGCAGGCCGATGATCTGCGCGAGGAAGGAGCGCGTGAGTCGCGCGCGCACGAGCTGGCGGTACGAGCCCCCCAGCGCGCTCTCGTACAGGCACTTGCCCACTAGCTTGCGTCCGACGCTACGTGCCGTACCTTATAGTGCACGCGCAGGCCGATGATCTGCGCGAGGAAGGAGCGCGTGAGTCGCGCGCGCACGAGCTGGCGGTACGAGCCCCCCAGCGCGCTCTCGTACAGGCACTTGCCCACTAGCTTGCGTCCGACGCTACGTGCCGTACCTTATAGTGCACGCGCAGGCCGATGATCTGCGCGAGGAAGGAGCGCGTGAGTCGCGCGCGCACGAGCTGGCGGTACGAGCCCCCCAGCGCGCTCTCGTACAGGCACTTGCCCACTAGCTTGCGTCCGACGCTACGTGCCGTACCTTATAGTGCACGCGCAGGCCGATGATCTGCGCGAGGAAGGAGCGCGTGAGTCGCGCGCGCACGAGCTGGCGGTACGAGCCCCCCAGCGCGCTCTCGTACAGGCACTTGCCCACTAGCTTGCGTCCGACGCTACGTGCCGTACCTTATAGTGCACGCGCAGGCCGATGATCTGCGCGAGGAAGGAGCGCGTGAGTCGCGCGCGCACGAGCTGGCGGTACGAGCCCCCCAGCGCGCTCTCGTACAGGCACTTGCCCACTAGCTTGCGTCCGACGCTACGTGCCGTACCTTATAGTGCACGCGCAGGCCGATGATCTGCGCGAGGAAGGAGCGCGTGAGTCGCGCGCGCACGAGCTGGCGGTACGAGCCCCCCAGCGCGCTCTCGTACAGGCACTTGCCCACTAGCTTGCGTCCGACGCTACGTGCCGTACCTTATAGTGCACGCGCAGGCCGATGATCTGCGCGAGGAAGGAGCGCGTGAGTCGCGCGCGCACGAGCTGGCGGTACGAGCCCCCCAGCGCGCTCTCGTACAGGCACTTGCCCACTAGCTTGCGTCCGACGCTACGTGCCGTACCTTATAGTGCACGCGCAGGCCGATGATCTGCGCGAGGAAGGAGCGCGTGAGTCGCGCGCGCACGAGCTGGCGGTACGAGCCCCCCAGCGCGCTCTCGTACAGGCACTTGCCCACTAGCTTGCGTCCGACGCTACGTGCCGTACCTTATAGTGCACGCGCAGGCCGATGATCTGCGCGAGGAAGGAGCGCGTGAGTCGCGCGCGCACGAGCTGGCGGTACGAGCCCCCCAGCGCGCTCTCGTACAGGCACTTGCCCACTAGCTTGCGTCCGACGCTACGTGCCGTACCTTATAGTGCACGCGCAGGCCGATGATCTGCGCGAGGAAGGAGCGCGTGAGTCGCGCGCGCACGAGCTGGCGGTACGAGCCCCCCAGCGCGCTCTCGTACAGGCACTTGCCCACTAGCTTGCGTCCGACGCTACGTGCCGTACCTTATAGTGCACGCGCAGGCCGATGATCTGCGCGAGGAAGGAGCGCGTGAGTCGCGCGCGCACGAGCTGGCGGTACGAGCCCCCCAGCGCGCTCTCGTACAGGCACTTGCCCACTAGCTTGCGTCCGACGCTACGTGCCGTACCTTATAGTGCACGCGCAGGCCGATGATCTGCGCGAGGAAGGAGCGCGTGAGTCGCGCGCGCACGAGCTGGCGGTACGAGCCCCCCAGCGCGCTCTCGTACAGGCACTTGCCCACTAGCTTGCGTCCGACGCTACGTGCCGTACCTTATAGTGCACGCGCAGGCCGATGATCTGCGCGAGGAAGGAGCGCGTGAGTCGCGCGCGCACGAGCTGGCGGTACGAGCCCCCCAGCGCGCTCTCGTACAGGCACTTGCCCACTAGCTTGCGTCCGACGCTACGTGCCGTACCTTATAGTGCACGCGCAGGCCGATGATCTGCGCGAGGAAGGAGCGCGTGAGTCGCGCGCGCACGAGCTGGCGGTACGAGCCCCCCAGCGCGCTCTCGTACAGGCACTTGCCCACTAGCTTGCGTCCGACGCTACGTGCCGTACCTTATAGTGCACGCGCAGGCCGATGATCTGCGCGAGGAAGGAGCGCGTGAGTCGCGCGCGCACGAGCTGGCGGTACGAGCCCCCCAGCGCGCTCTCGTACAGGCACTTGCCCACTAGCTTGCGTCCGACGCTACCTGCCGTACCTTATAGTGCACGCGCAGGCCGATGATCTGCGCGAGGAAGGAGCGCGTGAGTCGCGCGCGCACGAGCTGGCGGTACGAGCCCCCCAGCGCGCTCTCGTACAGGCACTTGCCCACTAGCTTGCGTCCGACGCTACGTGCCGTACCTTATAGTGCACGCGCAGGCCGATGATCTGCGCGAGGAAGGAGCGCGTGAGTCGCGCGCGCACGAGCTGGCGGTACGAGCCCCCCAGCGCGCTCTCGTACAGGCACTTGCCCACTAGCTTGCCCGCTAGCTCGAAGTGCTTCAGCTGTGAACAACCAAACACATTCAATATATGTAGTATAGTATTGTATAATACGTATTTTAATTAAGGGCGTATAGTATCCACCTCAATATGTCAAGGAACCAAGAGCTTAAAGAACATGGAACAAAACGTTCCCACTCATGTAGCAAATTGAAATTGGTACCATTAGAAAGGTCTTTGAAAATATATATATGTGTATGGGGGCAACTTTGTAGCTCGCGGAGGAAAAAAGATATTCGATGTTGAAAATGCCAAAAATCCTTAGTAAAATCGAAGGTTAGGTACTTCGAACTATGTATTATGCTCTAGCGTCGCGCGTCGGTGTGTCGTCATTGGCGTTCAGTATGCAACCGTATAGCCACAATCACAAGTGGATAGTACAGCAGAGCCGACGTACACATAAGTGCGGAAAAGGTAAGAACTTTGCAATTAAACATATAGTAAAGAAGTTATCATAACTTCGGTCTCCCATTCAATCATTTATTCATTCATTTATTTTTGAGTTTGTCAATTAAGCCTCTTTTAAATGACACCTAGTCTAAAATGCTACAAAGGTGGGTACGGGTTCCATACAAAATTACCCATTGTTCTTTAATCCCCACAACCTGTAAAAATTGTGTGGTCCAGAAATAGTGGTGCTGGGTCTCTACATTATTTGTGTCCATTATTTCAAGGTTTATAACATTTTCAATACAGTGTACGAGCTACGCTGCACATTCATCTGTACATACATGACAATAAACATATTAACAGAAACAATTGTTACTCATTAAACATTATTCACTGTTGGGAATCAAACCCGAGTCGTTTAGTCGAGATAACTCCATAACTTTAAGTTAAATCGTATCTTGATAAGATCAATCTACCACGGATCTTCATAGAACGTGATGCACGTTTATACGTGACGGCGAACGTGTCAATCCATCTATTTTTCAAAAGCATTTCTATGGCACTTCTAGGCAATATGTGTAAACTAATCAAAAAGCATGGAAACACATTCAGACGATCAGATAAGGCGTTGATACTGATGAAAACTCATGGTGATACGTAATTTTTATTAGTTAAAATAGTCACAGTATAAACCTTTTTACCTTCAAATGCGCCGGTCGATCAGGATTGGGATGCACAAGACCAGTGGGTGAGTCGTGAAATGACACGAACAGCCCGAACTTGGAGTCAAACAGCTGTCCGCACAGCAATGAGAACCACTCGCGACGTACACCGCCCCAGTCCACACCTGACATTTACTTAGTTAATTAGTTGAGAAAAAATAGCACAACTGAAGTTTTTGCTAATTTGAATCTATTAAGTGAACTACTAAAATGTAACAATCAAATCAATCATCATCATCATCATCATCTTAAATAGCATTTCCATGACAGCGGAATATGTAGCAGGGGAGCCTAAGGGTTAAAGAATGTAATGTAAGTCAACAATATACAATAAGCAATAGTGGGCCTATCGGGGACCCTAGCGGTACTCTTGTCATGGCTGGGCATTCAGTTAGAAACTATAATTGCTTACTAAAAATTTACTAAGAATAACATCATGTAATCAATATTATATGATATTCCGATAAGCGTTACCATCATTGGTGTCAATATTAAAAAGCTTGTCTTAAATGAATTATTATGATCTACATAGTTGAAAGCTTTACTATAATCAATACAAACTAACTAGACCTGCACCCTTCTACATTTATTATTTATTACATCAGCACTCCTACTTAAATTGACTTCATATGCTATAATATATGCGAATACTAGACGAAATTTAATCCTATGAAATATGTTTGTCTAGAGCCTTTATTTTAAATCTTTGCATGTTACTAATTCTTTGAAAGAATTATCTTCTTTAACCGTTTCATTCACGGCCTTAACCATATTTGGAAAATATCATTTCGATCTTGCTCTAGCGAAATGAGTCACTGAGACTATCATTATAAACTCCCACGAACTTTACTAGCAATAAAACCGACTTGATTTGCAAATTTATAAGTGTTGGCTATCGAAGTCTACTTTGGAATACAAATATAAAAGTAATTAATTTATACAACAGTATCATACTGTTGCCTTATTCTGATTAATAATTAATTAATTATTAAACTAATTAGTTTATTTAATAAAAGTACTGTGTTTAGAGCGAAAAAGTACTTACATTATAATAACTTTTATGATAAACTCAAGGTAAATCAATTAAAATAAGTGACATATTCTACTAATTTAAGGTTATCGTAATATGTATTACATACCCTGTTCTCCCTGGAAGGTAACGTCGAAGTTCTTGCACCAGTCGGCGACAGTGAAGTGCCGGGTGGCCTTGAGGCTCGTCCTCACTAACTCAGAGCGCAGCACTCTAATGGCCAGCTTCTCATGCGGGTGACGCGAGTGAGCCTTGCGGATCTCGCTGTAGAAGAAGTCTTGCTTGTTCTGTAGAAAACGATAAAGCAGCCAGCTAATAAAACGTTGGCGTATATTTTAAATGCGTATAATTTAGAGATAGCCTGAAGAAATAATGGCGTTATAAGGTAACCTTTGACATCTAAATGAATAGTTTAACTCTCTTAGTCATTTAAAATAAATTATTATATAATTTGGACAGATTGTCGGTCGCTTATATGCTGGATGAAATAATAATAATCACAACTCTTGTTTGAACTTATTCTTATCATTCTTTGCGAACACCACAATATGTGTATTTGTCATTTTAACTGCTAATAAAACAAATGTCAATGGTATACTTAATTAAATTGATAAATATTAGTTAGTAAATATAATACAGACATTCACATTTCATTGGTCGCACTGCCTAAGATCCTACCTTAAAGGAATCTTCCCCGCCACAGTTGGCGATGAGCAGCTGTGTGAATGTCGCCGCGATGAGATCCCTCTCAGCGGACACCAGTTCTAATTGTGGTTGAACTCCGTCCTCCAAGGTGAACTCGCCACCGGGGCCAGAACCAGCAGGAGTTGGCTTTAGAATTAGCTGGAGATTGGAAACAGTAAGTTACTAAACAAGATAGAGCCTGAACGTTTCTGAATATTTAGTAGCAGTTGTACCTTCACATACAAAATGTTAAAACCATAAAACCGTAAACAATTTCTGGATACGTCACTTAACTGATATATTAATAAAAATAAATAAAAGGAAATAAAAATTTGACATTGAAAAAGACTATCCGAGGAGTAAGAGAGCCTAATCGAAATACGCCAGACATAAACATAGCTAGCTGCTGCAGTATGAAGTTATAACAAATTTAACTCATTTTATACCACTGTTCAATAAGCAGTATTTGTAATGTTGGCATAAATGATAAATAGGTAATTGTAATTTATAGCATATACAATATTTATATAGGTTCTATTATAAGGTTTTTATATAATATGCTATACATATATTTCTTTTTATAGCTTGAGATATACATATGTCGTGACATATAGTAGATGTTTACCTTGGTGGAGGGGCACAGGCGGTAGCTGGTGATGCGCTTGGGGATGAACTTGAAGAGGTAGTCCTTGAGCGTGAGCTGCTTGGGGCTGATGCAGCACAGCACGCGGCGCGGCTTGCCCGACAGCAGCCGCGCCTCGTAGCTGATGTTGTGGCGCTTCGACGAGATGTTGCGCTGCACCGTCGCCGTGTCGCTCGCTGCCACACACGCGCACACACATCCGTCACACTCACATGTATGTACTACACGTCAATTTAACACTCATTTGAGACATCTACAAACTTAATTTAAAATACTAATAATCTTTTACTTGTGACTTATTTATACCCTACTTAACAACTTCTCTACCACTTTTCAAAATTCATTACTTAAGTTTATCATAAATAAATTAAGTAACACACGACAATGATTTATGTCTACACACGGTCACAAAAAAAGCAGCGGCGTAACCAAACAACACACCACGGGGTAGGAGGCCAGGTGCATGTATTTTTAACTTGTTGAAATATGTTATAAAATATTAAGTTTGTAAAATGTGGTACAACTAAAGATTTTTAAGTATGATGTAAAGAAAACACGGGAAAGTATTTGCCATTTGTAAAGTAAACGTCTGAGTATTTAACCAATATTTAACAATTTATCCGTCACATTTAATTAAAGTTTCTCAGGCTTTGAACTTGCCCACTATATCTAGAGAAAACTGTATCTAAAACTGTTCTGCCTTAAGTAAATATTTAAGGTTCTCCATTTAAACTTAGACTAAATATTTTTATTTTTTATGTTGCTTGTCAAAATGACCACACTCCACACCTGATGGTCATGTGGTCTAAGAACAGTGGCCTCCACACCGTCCTCGTAGCAGCTGAGACGATGTTGAGGTCTCTATTTTGACGACCTGAGAAGGTGCTTTTTCACGCCCTGGTTAAAGGACCCAGGATTGAAAGAAGAAGGAAACACGTGCCTTGGCAGAGAATTCCATGTCTTGATCGTTCGGCAGAAGTATGAGCACCCAAACTTGTTGGTGCGCGCTCTAATCGACTCTACCATGTAATGATGCCATCTGAGCCCATCATGCGTTGTTCTGGATAGGAAAGGGGAGGGCGGGATAAGTTGGAATAACTCTTCAGAGCACTCCCCGTAGTATATACTGTAGAAACATGCCAATGAGGCAATTTCCCTATGGAGCTGCGGAGGTTCCAGTGAATTCTGGATCTCCGATGATACGGACAGCCCGCCGCTGTAACCTGTCGAGGGCATCCAGAAAGTATTGCGAGGAGCCATCCCAAAGATGAGAACAGTATTCCACGCAAGGGCGCACTTACGCCTTATACAATAGGCGAAGTTGCCCAGGCGTGAAAAACCGCCTCACCCTGTTCAGAACTCTGAGTTTTCGCGAAGCTTGCTTAATGACGCTCTCGATGTAGGTTCTGGGATTAAAAGTGAGGCAAAGATCCATACCTAAGATACAGAGGCTGTCACGTATTACCATTGGAGTGTCCTTCAGCGAAGGGAGGGGTTTTGTTAAAAAAGTGCATGCCTGGGTCTTCTCGGCGTTGAACTGGGCCAAGTTCTTGGCACCCCATTCAGAGACGCGGTCCAAGGTTTGGTCAAATTCAACGACAAGATCCCGCCTTTTCCCCTCAACCTGTTTGGCTCTAGGATGTAATGACCATAACAATATATGCCGAGATTCAACATATCATTGATACATACATGCATACATAGATTCACGCCTGTTTCCTAGAGGGGTAGGCAGAGACTACGGATTTCCATTTGCTACGATCCTGACACACTTCTATGGTTTCATTCACTTTCATAACATTCCTCATACATGCTCGCCGGTTTAAGGTGCTCTTAACCTGGCCATTATCCAGAACGTCTCAGATCTAATCAAGAAACGTTCGCCTAGGTCCTCTCCTTGCGACTGTTCCATTCCCACTCACACATTCACATATCATTGATTTGCAGAAAAAAGAGCGTAGGGGAAACCCCTAAGGCACTCCTACATTGACCTGCATAAATTTGGAAGCGCGACCGTCGCAAAGGACCCGGATACGACGCTTCTGCATGAAACTTGCAACCCAGGTGCATAGATGAGGGAGCAAGCCATAGGCCGGAAGCTTGAAAAGAAAAGACCGGTGCCAAACTCTATCGAAAGCTTTGGCTATGTCAAGGCTGATAGCCAAAGGCTCGCTGTGCTTGTCCATAGCCTCGTCCATAGTTCCGAAGTGATAGCTATGGGTCGATAGTTGCCTGGCTCGGAACGGTCCCCCTTTTTGGGAATCGATTGAACGTTCGCCTCTTTCCAAGCCTCAGGCACAATGCCTGCGCCGTAAGACATTCGGTATAGGCGCGTGAGTGTGGAAGATAACTCCACTGCACATCTTTTGAGGACCACAGCTGGGATGCCATCAGGTCCACTGGTTTTTCGAACATCGACGGACTGACGAACATCGCGTTACCAGATACGTATATCAGGAATGGTATAGCCGCAGTTGTCAATGGTAGGCGGCTGCGAACCGCCGTCATCGATTCGGGAGTTGGTCGCAAAGAGGTTTGCAACTAGATCTGCTTTCTCCTGCGGCCGATGAGCCAGTGATCCATTCGGATATCTCAGAGAGGGCAGCGAGGTCTGGCAGGAGTTGGCCAAAGCCGTGCAGTCCAACGGGCGAAGGATGTGCCATGAGTTTCTGACCAAACCGTGCGACGCGCTGGGCATCCGCTCTTAAGTATGCCCTCTTGCAGACCTTTGTGGTTTGGTTGAACCGCTGCCTTGAGGTCATCCATGTTAGAGTCGTTGTTTATAACGATAAGGTGCACTTTTGCTTGAGGGTTGTTTTACGAATGAAAAGACATGTGGCTTACTTAGCGACTGATTTAATACTGGCTTTTTACAAATGTGTAGCGTTAAACTAAGTGGACTGTATCAGATATATATATATATGTGTAAGACGTCAACGATGCATTGCGTTGGTGTTTGGCACTGTTTTGGACATTCCGCCCACCAAGAACGCAGTTCTTTAATATAGGTAACTCAAATATAACTCTAATAGGAACCATTCTAATCCAAACACCAACCAACGTCACATGGAGTAAGTTAATAATAAAGTGACTCAGCCAAAATAACGTAATTAACAACGTTTCTAATGTGATGCACGATAAAGATAAAATCATCACAGAATTTACAGAAATTAAATATACATATAACAGTAAAGTGTGGTTTATATTGGAACAATTAACCACCCACCGTAATACCTCATACATGAAAGGAATTCTAATATGCGTACAAAGCGTGCACTAAACGCTTATTAAAAAAAGTACTATAACATGGCTTAACTTAACAATGTTAATACAGGTTAGTATAAATTTAACACAAGTAAGTATGAATGTAAAAAGGTAAGTATAGGTACAATTAAAACAGGTAAATATAAAATTATACGCAACATTAGAATTTTTAATCTAGTAAGGTAGTTTTAAGTACAATCATAAATTGCAATAGCTAATGCTACCTTCAAACTCTGTTTCAATAGAAGGTATTTCACCCTCTTTTTTTACATAATATTATTATTAAGTTACATTTTACAATAGGATATTCTCATTGAACTTTAGCTATGACACATATTTTACTCACAGGCCTTTTTAGAATTCCATTTTTACATTTAACTGACACGACCCGAGTAATGTTATCAGGACCTACATGTTTTTGTAATATTTTACCCATTATCCACTTACTAGGCGGAATATTGTCCTCTTTTAGAATGACTACGTCACCGATTTCTGGTTCAGCGTTCCTTTTATTCCATTTGTACCGTTGATTCAAATTAACAAGATACTCTTTGTACCATCTGTTCCAGAAATCGTTGACCATTTTCTGTGTGAGTCGCCATCTCTCATGACAACTGATATTAAGTTGCGTGTAATCCTCATCAGCTAAGTTCAGTAACGGCTCACCGACTAAAAAATGGCCAGGTGTCAGTGGGAGGGGATCATTGTGGTCGTCATTTAGAACACTTATCGGTCGCGAATTAAGACACGCTTCTACTTGCGCTAATACTGTAGATAATTCTTCATACGTAAGTGTAGTGTCACCGATTACTCTTTTTAGGTGTGTCTTCGTACTGCGTACCCCAGCTTCCCACAGGCCTCCAAAGTTCGGGGCGTGCGGCGGTATGAAATGCCATGTGGTCCGTTCTAAGGTTAACAACTGAGCTATCTCACTAGGGATTGATGACTTGGCTTTGTCGAACATATCTCTTAATTGTTTGTCTGCGCCAACGAAATTAGTGCCGTTGTCACTGTAGAGGTCCTGACAGTGTCCTCGTCTTGACGTAAATCTCTTAAAGGCTGCGATGAAACCTTTTGCTGTTAAATCTGTCACGGCTTCTAGGTGAATAGCCCGAGTCACCATGCAAACAAATAAGCATATGTATCCTTTGTAGGACTTTGCTCCTCTACCTGGTGAAAATCTAATGTTAATAGGTCCCGCGTAGTCTACTCCCGCCGATCTGAAAGGCTTGTTAGGTTTCACTCTCACCACCGGTAATTGGCCCATTAATTGAGTAGTGTTTTTCGTAGAGTACCGCACACATTTGACACATTCACGATAACACCTCTTTGTTTCATCTTTAACTCGCAGCATCCAATACCTTGACCTTAAGTAATTTAGCATCATCTGTGGTCTTCCATGCATAGTCCTTATATGCGCATCTTTAATTATGAGTCTGCTAAGATGACTTTTAGCCGGTAAAACTATAGGATGCTGTGTGTCATACGATGCTTGTGACTGCTGTATACGTCCGCTAACTCTTAATATCCCGTTTTCATCAAGAATTGGACAAAGAGATCGGAGTTTGTTTTTTTTTAGGTACACATTCGTTAGATTTTAATTGTTTTATTTCTTGTCCAAATTCCTTACTCTGAGTTTGTTTTATGCACATCTCTAAGGTTTTAGTTATTTCTTCCACCGTTACATATTTAGTGAATACTTGTCGGGTTTCCTTAGGTAGTTTTAGATTTGCCAATCTTCTGCAGTAGGATATGATTCTCAACATTTTAGATAAATTGGAAAACTTAGACCAAACAAATTCCTCTTCCGGAATTATTAAGACATTTAAAACCTTAACTCTCTCCTCCTCCTGTGTGTCCTCAATAATATCGTCTGAACTCAAGTGTGTTTGCTGCGAAGACAGCCAATCGGGTCCGACCCACCATAATCTATGGTCTAACAAATCCGACGCTTGTAGTCCTCTCGACGCGCAGTCTGCTGGGTTCATTTCAGTAGCAACATGTCCCCACTGGTTATAATCTAAAATGTTAAGTATATCTGACACTCTGTTGCTAACAAATGTAGTCCACCTACTGGACCCACCCTTTAACCAGGCTAGGACTATTGTCGAGTCTGTCCAGGCGTATAAGTTTGTTTTAGGTATATTCATTACTTGAGATATTTCATAAATTAATTTTGTTGCCAATACCGCGGCACAAAGTTCCAGTCTTGGTATTGAAAGCTGTTTCTCGATAGGAGCGACTTTAGTTTTAGCCGATATAAGATTAACATAAATTCTGTCTTCTGCAACAACGCGCATGTATACTGCTGCTCCATACGCCAGTTGCGAGGCGTCTGCGAAGGCATGCAGTTCTATCTTGGCTGTAGAAGAGTAGTGTAACCATCTCGGTACACTTACTCCCTTAATGTGTATTAAATTCTCTCTGTAATGTAGCCACTCTTCTAACAACTCTCCATCTACAGTTTCATCCCATTCTAGCCCTGATCTCCATAACTTCTGTATTATCATTTTTGCGACGACAATCACAGGAGCTATCCACCCCAATGGATCGTAAAGTTTAGCGACTTCTGACAAGATTTGACGTTTAGTAATTGACTGTTTAGGTTCTGGTAAGTTAATGGTATATTCAAAGTTATCTGTTAGACGATTCCATATCACACCAAGTACTTTTACTAGGCTGTTGAGCCTGAGAGGAAGTTCATGATTGATCCGTTTGTGTTCTCCGATGTATTTTAATATGTTTTCATTATTGCTACTCCACTTTTGAAGCTCGAACCCTCCCAAGTTCATCAGTCTGTTGATTTCGTTGTATATGGTTATCGCTTGATCTTCTGTCTCACACCCTGTCATTAAATCATCAATATAATAGTCATTCTTTGTTATCTTTGCTGCAATTGGGCATTCAAACCGCTCATTATCAGCTAGTCTCTGCAATGACTTCACGGCAAGATATGGAGCACACGCGGTTCCAAAAGTTAATCTCAATAGTTTATAATGCTTGACTGGCTCGTTTTCTTTTGGTCTCCATAGTATCCTCTGGTAGTTTGTATCCTCTTCTGCCACGCGCACCATCCTATACATCTTGATGACGTCAGCAGTAATGCAAATCTTGTGAACTCTCCACCTCATCAATAAGTGACGCAAGTCTTGCTGCAGTTTAGGACCAATAAGAAGGTCGTCGTTCAAAGAAACGTTATTAACTCCTTTACACGATGCGTCGAAGACTACTCGAAGCTTCGTAGTATCCTTATCTTCTCTTGTTACGGCATGATGCGGAAGATAGACAGCTTTGGAACTATTAATGTCTGTAACATCAACTTCAACCATATGATTTAATTGTATGTATTCGTTTATTACTTTATGGTATTCTTCACGCAGCTTGTGATTTTTGTCTAATTTCTTTTCTAAGAATTCAAACCTTTTAGCCGCTATCTCCATTAATCTACCATTTTGGCATTCGGGAACTTCCTTTCTAAATGGCAGCTTGACTACAAATCTTCCGCTCTCATCTCTAACCGTGGTAGCGTCGTAGAACTCTTCACATCTCCTTTCTTCTTCTGTTTCTCTCTTTTGTATCATGTTTGGTTCGTTTTCCACTTCCCAAAATAGTTTAAGTAGCTCGTCTTCCTTGTGTTGCACATGCAGACTTGTGATGTGCGCTGAGGTAGATTCTTGTGACATCCTTCCAGATAACACCCAGCCTAAGATTGTATTTTGTGCTAGTAGATTATTCTTAGGATGTTTAATAACGCCGTCTAACAAAACGTCGCTGTATACTTCAGCGCCGAGTAAAATGTCTATTTTACCCGGTGTATTGAATCCTGGATCAGCCAACTCTAAGTTATTTATGTCTGACCATTCAGGAGTACCAAGATTAGTATTAGGTAAAAGTGTCGTTAATGATCGCAGTACATATGCATTTACTCTAACTAATGCCTGGGGATCGTAGCGTGATTTCACAATAAGTGACACCATGTGTTTTATTCTCGTTTGCTCCTCCCCCACGCCTGACACCCAACCACTTACCGATTTACGTGTAAGGTTAAGTAACTGAACTGTAGCCTCCGTCACAAATGATGCCTGTGACCCTTGGTCTAACAATGCTCTAAATTTAAATTTGCAACCATTCCTACTATCTACTAACACTTGTGCAGTAGCTAACAGGACACTATTTGTATGAAAATTCTCTTTAGAAAAGTTGGTTACAATGTGTGTATCATTAGACAAAGTACTAGGCTTACCTCTCTGTGTCTCGGTCACAGTACCTGTTGATGTGGACTCATTCCCACTCGTTTTCTCGGCAGTGACACCTTTATCGAAATGCAGAAGTGAGTGATGACGCCGTCCACACTTCCGGCAACACGTTGACTGTCGACATTTCACTACAGAATGGGATGGCGCTAAACAGTTGAAGCACAAGTTGCTGCGTTGAACAAAGTCTTGTCGTTCCTTAGTAGACATATCAACGAACTTCTTGCAGTGGTATACGTAATGATCTTCATTACATAACGCACATTTCACTTCGTGTTTCTTCTCGTCCTTGGTAATACTCGAATGAAAAGCTTTAGGCTTCGCGACAGGCTTAGCTTGCACCACTCTTGGTTTATGGCCATCCATTATTTCTAATGATCGGAATCTCGCACTCAGGAAATCTCGTAGTTCTGGCCAAGTGGGCGTGTCCTTGTTATTTATACTCAAATGTTGTTCCCACTCTTTGACCGATTCGGAATCCACTTTTGACAGCACCAAGTAGTTGATGACTAGGTCCCAAGCATCAATTGTCACATCCATGTTCTTCAAAGCCTTTAAACAAGTCGAAGTCGTATCCACTAATTGTTTGATAGAACTCGCCGAAACTGTTTGTATAGATTTTTGTGTAAATAATTTTCTCAATATCTCGTTAGTATTATATCTCTTATTATTGTATCGTTTCTCTAGTTCATTCCACGCCTCCTCGTAATTTGCATTCGTGATAGAATAATTTCGTAGTAATACTTCTGGTTCTCCAGATAAATTACTCTTAAGGTATTGTAACTTTTGTACGGGCGATAAAGACTTGTTACTATGTATTAAGGAACAAAACAGGTCATAAAACGATTGCCACTCCTCATATTTTCCAGTAAACGTGGGTATCTGAATACGGGGTAACTTAACATCGCAATTAAATAACAGTGTTTGTGTACCGTCATTCGGTGTAGAGGTGTAGTTTGTTTTCTTCAAAATAAGAATTTTCCGTGTCATCGTCTTTACTAAGCTTTAAAATAATTTCTTTGTGTCCCACCTTAAAGTTATTCCATAATTCTTCTAATGACTCCAACCGTGTTTCCAAGTAAGCCCGTTTTATTCTATCTTTGGGTGACTTTTTATAGTTCTTCTCAGCATTTTTCAAATTGTCTAGTAGCTCCCTTTGATACACCAGAAGTTCCTCAATCCCAATATTCGACATAATGTTCACGAAATGCACTACAATTCACTAATTATGCAGTTATTACGTTATTAGTAAAAGTGTTTACAACAGTTCCTTATCGCTGTGGAATGCGGGTGCCTTTTGTTCTCGCGGTTCGCTCGCAGTGGCCGACCGGCGATCAATATCCGTCTCGAATTGGACCAAATGTTTATAACGATAAGGTGCACTTTTGCTTGAGGGTTGTTTTACGAATGAAAAGACATGTGGCTTACTTAGCGACTGATTTAATACTGGCTTTTTACAAATGTGTAGCGTTAAACTAAGTGGACTGTATCAGATATATATATATATGTGTAAGACGTCAACGATGCATTGCGTTGGTGTTTGGCACTGTTTTGGACAGTCGTAGAGAGCGCAAGCCCTAGTCCAAGCGCGGTACGCTGCCTGAGTGCCTAAATGCAGAAAGCCAAACCTTTGCCAATAAACAATTTGAATTTGGACTTTATAAAAGATAAATTAACTGTGTAATCATTAGTAGATGCGAATATTTTACCTGTGAGCACGATGCAATCAAACTCGCCGTTGTGCAGAAGCACGTCGTCATAGAACACCGCAGCGCGGTACACTCCCGCGCGTTCGAAGCACAGCGCTAGGATTACTCGCTGGTTAACAGTGTCATAGGAGAACGTGGCTGATGAAGACAGAGCTTCGTCTACTTCTCCGCCTAGAGGATTGATCTTGATGGAGAAGCCCTGCGGAAATAAGATAGGGGAATTTTTTGTTGAATTTTTGCAGACTCGTGCCAAAAGAAGACAACTGCTGCACTAGGAATAACAACTGAATCACGAGCTACGTTTATAAATATTAGACGCGGGGTGATCATATATACAAGCGTGTCATATGAGTGTCCACATTGTATTAGTGCACATATTTGTGATCACACTGGAAGGAACTAACGTCTACCACTGATAAAATAAACTGTAAGTCGTTTTAGTGTCACTAAAAGATTTAGATTGATATATATACATATATAGCGTGTTCGCACCGTGGGTGGGTCCTGATCGGCGGGCGCGAGCGGCGCGGGGTTGTCGAACTGGTCGCGCGGGTGCACGTGCAGCTGGCGCGCGTGGCGCTCGGCCCACACGAGCGCGTGGTGCGCGCGCCCCACGCGCGAGCGCCGCGCCTCCACGCGCCCCGCCGCGAACCACTTGCGGTACGGCGACCCGCTCACCGACACGCCGCCTACCGACACATCATTGTCATCGATCAGAAGAAGGATCCCGTAATAACAATATAACAACTTTTGTGTGAACTATGTGAAGTACGAAACGAACTCAAAAGCTTTAGGTAGATCCAAAAATAAATATGTCATTTTTGGATCTACCAAAAGCGTTTGACTTTGTCTCATACACCATAAAATGCATACAAAACTTAAGATATTGACATTATGAGATCAGTTTTAATGTTTTTAAAGTTAATTATCAAACTAAGAGCATCAATTTATTAGTAAAGAATGTGTGGTGTTCCGCAAAGTGAAGTAATTGTTCCTGGCTTATATCAAAACAAGGACACGAGATTTTCAAAAACAAAATTCATATACAAGGTTATTCTTAGTATAGTGAAAACCTTATACTTGTTATTATGAACAACTTTTGTTCTGGGACATTGCCGAAATCGCGGAAAATAAAAACAGCTGTTCCATACAAAATTAAACTTTGACAATGTCTCAGAACAAAAATTGTTCATAATAACAAGTATAATCACCCCCTGAAAGGTTTTCACTACACTAAGAATAACCTTGTATACTAGTCGTCATCACATTTACAAAATAGTATCAAAATTGTAAAGTTTACAGAAATCAAATGAAAAGACATTACTGATATGAAATCAGCTGTCGAATATGTAGCTAATCCAAACCAGCTAAATGTGTTCGCGGCAAAATTTGCACTTTTTAGCCTTTTGATTTATAAACAATTCCAAGCTAAAAGTAATTTTATCACATTTATTTTATTCATATATTATTGTTTACTTATTATTTCTAAAATACTGCGTATTGGCTAGATTTAAAGATAGACGCTGCTTTATTATAAATGCTTACAATGCTTGCTACACCACACAAGATCGTATTTTATTTAGTGCGCTTGATTGCGTTATATCTTACCAATCATAATAGAAACGATGTAGACACCAGCTGTCCGTACTGTGAATTTAACACGAGCGGTGTTCGCTTGTGCTGGGTCACCGGAGCCTAATTCTATCACAGCAGTAACCTGTAATTATATAAACATACATAATATTATAAAAAAAAACTAATCAAGGCCAAGTCTATACGTAGAATTTTATACTATTAAGGTATTCAACAAGCATTCGTTATGCCTGATGGTAATGAAACCTCAGTCCGACCCACAAAAAATTTGTTGCTGTGCTGCTAGAGTTGACTGACAATGATCCATTGTGTAGCCTGAAAGGCTTAGTCACCGCAAAAACGCAAAACAACAATACTAGTTTATTTGCCTGCGATTTCCATTGAGGTTATTAAGAGGGAGGTACTTAAGCAGTCGAGCTGTTTCAATTTAAACGAAATCCTAGGGATAAGTATGTTTAAAGCCCACCACACACAGACAGCGGCGGTGGAGCGCTAACCAGTGGCGGGACTTAGTATTGTTCGAATTAGTATGAATACACGATCGCTCCGGATCATAAGTGTGATGTTTCATATTAATTCGAACAATACGACAATAACGCCACCAATACCTTGTCGTCTTCGCTGTCTCTGTGTGGAAGATTTAAGACAAGCTCCATTCTTTAAAAATGAATCATAATTTTATTTTGTAACTGCCATTACCTTTCTGGTTCCGTGAGATATTGATACAGTGAGTTCATCTGTATCACAAATAGGGTAGGGCTGTCCGTTGCGCTGGAAGCAATGGACGGTAAAACACATCGTCTCTCCCACCGGCTGAGGCTCTTGCCAGCCCCATTCCACCTGGGGATAAAAATATATATGCAATTTATCTGTTACCTTTTTGCCATACTGCCTCAATAGTGGTAAAAGTCATAACGTTGCCGCCCTCACGACAACTCAAACCGAACCAACACACACGAGCATCTGCATCGATAAAAATGTGCGTATGCATTGATTTTGCCGCACGTTTTTATGTATTCATAAGAAGCTACTACATTATTACAATCGCGGGATGAAATCCATCCATCCTTTTTTACTTACCCTACAACTAGGTGGATGCAAGTACTTCCCAGTGACGTATTGCAGCAGCGAATGCTTCGCCTCTGGTGCCAGTGACGGCTGCGTCATCGCCGCGAGGGTCACCAGCCCGCACACCGACACTGACACTACCAGCATGCCACCTGGATGCCAGATACAAAAGATATCTGAACTATTGGAATAACGGACACTTACAAGTATACATATATATCAGTTTTGCAATGAGTAGGAGTAGAACGAAATAAAAATTTTATCTACGCTATTACGCTGGCCACATGACCAGGAGTCAAGAGGCGAAAGAAATTGTCTGTGGATCCCATGGGAGCAGCGTCATGGGAGCCTAATATTAATATATATATATATTTATATTTTTGTCTAAAAATTTACAATAGAAATACCATGGCTTACTGTAGATCCTAGTGACCGGAGGGAATATGTCGCCCGTTAACGCAAGTTCCGTTCTAAAAATTGGATAGTACTCCTTTGTTAGTAACTAAATTCAACAAGAGCAGAAAATGTATTTACTCAAACAGATAGAAAATTTATATTACTTTCCGAAAACTTAACAAACAACCCTTTAGTTCTTCATGAGCATTGCTGGTAACTAAATAATGCATGTTATGTTTACTTTGAGCTCAAAGTACATAGAGATTAACAAGCAAAAGATAACGCAAAAAAAAATTGCCGTATGGACGGCGTTCTGGCTTAGGTGGTCCCTTCACCTCTACCATTAAGCCCAATGTTTTAGCTGCGTATTCCAAACGGAACAAGAATTTGTGCAATCATAAATGGTTGTTTCGGGTCTAGTCGTTCTTTGTGTCTGTTGCTTGAAGGTTTGTAAAGTCCTTAGCCATTCAGTATTAAGCGCTTAAGTTATGTAATATAAAAGTAACGGAAAAATTATTTGCTCCCGTGGCTCGTAGCGTGATATTACTTCTGGATAAAATACTTTGTAATGGTAAAATAATTATTAAAATCGGTTCAGTAGTTTCAGACTTTATCGATTACAAAACAAATCTTTTATCTTCATAATATTAGTATAGATTTAGTAAAATCATCAGCTGACTATGTATTCATGCAGGACTGTGTAAATGCTTCTTACCCCAGGTCCAGGCATCCTGGTGCTTGCTGTTCTTCACGACCGCACTCCAGAGATCTGCTTTAAGGGTCTGCAGCGCCTCCTTGCCAGTGGGAAGGCTCTGGCGCGCGGCCGACCAGGCACCAAAGTCTTTGGGGTCAAGCACGTGACGCGCCGTCGTATCCTCCAGCCAGTACACGTCTTCCAGTGAGGAGACATCGAGACTGAGGAGTCTGAAACAAAGAATGCATTTATAAATTATATTTGTTTTCATGCTATGTTATGTTTGGCAGTGTAAAATGTAAAATCCTTTTCAGATTTTTTGCTGTATCTCAATTGTAACCAATGAACGGCAGAAAACATAAAAATATTCTCACCGCTAAAAATGGCTACAAGGAAAATAAACAAAGTAGGCAGGACTTAAAATAACTAAGCCTAGCGCTATGGCAATTTTGTTGAAGACACGGCGCTGCACACTTTGGCGGATTGCCCCGCCTGGGCATCACAGCGCCGTGAGTTGATCGCGGCAGTCGGATTGGTTGCCCTCTCGCTCCCGGCCGTAGTTCAGTCTATGGTCCGGAGTGAGAGGTCGTGGAACGCCGTCGCCTCCTTCTGTGAGAAAGTTATTTCCATCAAGGAGGCGGCGGAGCGGGAGAGGGAACGCTTACACCCTCTCCCTAACCGCAAAGCCGGGCGCCGGAGGGCGCGAGACGACCTCCAGCTACCCTGAGGTTTGACCTGGGGGTGGTAGGCTTCGTGGGCCTGCCCGCCACCCGATCAGCACCAGGTCCGAGAGGCGGCGTGAGTGTTCCTACGCGCGCCTCTGTATCGTGTGTCCGTCCCGCCCTTAGGAGGACAGTAAAATTAGTGGTTGTCTATTTGTGTAGTGGTCTGCCGTTTCATACGGCGGGCCGAAACCTCGGCGGGGTCGCGATTGCATATGAAAGCAATTCGCGCGGCTCCGCCGATTGCGGTTATGTCGAGGAACACCGTGGTAGGATTAGTCGGTATTACCGGGATGTTACTCACCATCTTTCCTCGGTGAGACCGACATAACCTTTCCGTCGCCCCGCGGAGAGGTATGCGTCAAAGCATTCCCCACGTTAAAAAAAAGCCCTATGGCAATTAACTCAAATAAGTTCTTGACATTGACAGTCAACTTATTTCCTATAAGAACATGTTTTCATTCAACGTGCCTTCATTTATTGTGGTGTGGTGCAGGCGCCATTCCAATTATCTTTCCAAGGTTGGAGTTACTTGTCATGTGCAAGGACATTGATAATTTCAATTTCAGCAAAACTAAAACTTTTATTGTCACATATACAGCATAGGGACGATATGCGTTGTAGTAGCGTAGTAGCTGATAGTCTAAGAACAGCAGTCGTGATTTTCGCGAACACGACATTATCGATGCAGACATGATACAGTCGATAGAAAGGAATTAAAATATTTATTCAGTCATTCAACGAATGCCACAGTTCAGATAGAAAGAAATAAAAGAAAAAGATTTTCGAAATCAAACATATATATGTTATCATTAATTTCTTATAAAACCCATCGTTAAACCCAAGCGAAAGACCATTTCATTACAATACACTCGCACATCTGCATCGATAAAAACGTGTGTATGCATTGATTCAGCCGCACGTTTTATGTATTCATAAGAATCTACTGCATTGTTACCATCCGAGGCTAAATCGATGCGCACACAAAAATTAAGAATAGTACTTTTATTATTTTCTAGTGCTTGTAAGTGTAGGAGAAAATATAGTCAATGATTTATGTTGTGTGTCCTAGATATAGATATAGAAAGATGTTATAGGATTCAGGAAACTATAGCAGGGTCAACCACCCACAATAATAAGCACTTATCAATTTAAATTCAAATGCGATGATCAATTTCTTATTTTTCTATCATATCAAGTATATTCAAATCTAAAAGTAAATAACAAAACAGTAAGTTTTTACTTTTGGCAACCATCATATTTGGGAGCATAACTCAGCATAAGTAAGAAAGCATTAGTAAAAGTGCCGTTTCCTTTCCGCCCTTTGTGTTATTTACGGTGATTACAGTTATTATTTATAGCTTAAAATATATATACAATATTTTGTTACGTATGAAGATGGCAATTAAAACACCTTGCGCTTTGGCAGAGTTGAGATAACTGATTAAAATATTTCGGCGTTTATATTGTCACGTGTAAAATGACAATATACACAACCCTTTTATACAAATATATTTGCGAGCAAAGAATAAAACAAAAAGATTGCTACAAATCATAACCCTACTGGGTTTGGGCCCAATAAAGCCTACACGGGTTTACATTACTTGAAACACATACAAAAGGTACCACCGCATTGTCTCCAAAAACACCTCATGTAACGTTACCCAAACTTCCAGCAGATTACAATCAATTCATAAATGACCCTTTGCGTTGCACGGTCCATTACATGACCCAGCCGGACCCTTCGGAGCAAGACGCAGGACGCATTGATACTGGCAGATGAGGCCAGAGGTCTCAAGGGTTTGATAAACGAGCCGCGAATACCGTGGGATTACGTAGGGTTAATGATGCGATCACAAAGAGTCATGCGATATATATGTTTATATTGTAACTAATATATTAGAGGTATTCGTAGTTATACGGTCGACCCGTTTCCTTCTCTTTTTGCTTCAGAGAATTTCGATCTAACGTTTTAGCACGCAGGGCTTTCAATATTCTACTTGTCATTAGTAACGTGTCATGTGCAACGAATTGGATTCTAGCTCGGCGAAAATATTTATAAGATAAGAGAGCAAAGCTTATAAAATTTCGTTGATAAATATTTTATATATCTTTCTACAGTTAAACTCTTTATTAAACTAAATATTAATAGAACTATGAATTAAAAACCTATAAGAACATATTATAGTTCTTATAAATTTGTATAGAGAAAATGGCTGCATGACTTTGCAAATATGAGCTATAAAATACGAAAATTGTATAGTTGGCTGTGAGTTTTTTGCATGTATCTATTTCCACATAGTCTAAACCCTTTCTAAGCTTGAACCTAGTATCAACCTATATAAATGTAAGTTCAATATCTTTAGTTATATCACATTGACATACATAAGTGTTATTTTGTAAACTAAGTGAATAAATGATTTTTGACTTTGACTAAGACGGTGGAAATCCCTTTACTACTACTATACTGTCTGCTGGATAAGCTTATTTAAACATACAACCATTTAATTGCAAGTCCAATGCTTTAGCTATCACTTAATTCTCGTTTAATCATGTTGACCGAGTGTTACATATTACACCAATCTTTGAAGCATTTAAGCAATCTCCGACCATGTCCATCAATTGTCATGTAAAATTTGCAGACGAGAATACCAGTAGCACAAGATAAGTGATTGCATCAACAGATTACCGCACAGTGAATGCCAGCCTTAATTCAATCATGCCCGTGCATGTCCCGATTTTGTTAGCCCAATTCATCGTGTTCCAAATTCAAAGTGCCATTTTTAGGTGGGAACGTATTTTTGATGGCGGCTTTTACAAGTGCCAATTTAGAGAAAGCTTTTGTATTGTCTCTAGAGGATTGAGTTGCAATTTAAGAGTGAAGTGAAACATAAAGGGCAAGGGGAAACAAATTGCTTCTGCTACATTTATACTTGCCTTGCTTTTGTTCGTGACTACAGTGGCCTTTTTAAATGGCCTTTATCCTTCCCTGTGGCGGTATATCATCAAATGCTACTTTTATAACTTTCATTAACGTGTCGTTATATTTTAGTATCAGCATTATATTATTCATCCTTAAAGCAAGATAAGCATTAACCACATACTTTGGCACAGTTTCGGCACCCTGAGTATGTCTGTGTATGAGTATGTAACCATGTCCCAGTATAGGTACATATATAAAATAAAGACAGCATTTCCTCCACCTAGCCCAGGTACGATATTAACTTCAACTAAAGTTTCTGCCTGGCTCAATAATAGCCTAGCAATCGAGTACGACAAGGTATTGGCTCACTATAGACTTGAAACACTTTTATCTCTAATATCCCTTGGAAAATAATACATCAAGCTGCTCTCAGAGATCTCGTAGGCCGAGTACGACACTTAACCTGTTCTGTTCTGTGAATGTTTCAAAATCATGTTTTTACAATTATTATTTAATATTTTATGATACACAACTAACAAGCACCTACTATATATAACTATAGAGTGATAAGTCAATACGAGTAGCATTAATAAAACGTTTAAGGGCAACAATATAAGGCTTTAAAATGATGATAATGCTTATGTAATGCATATTTAAGCCTCAGAAAACCTTACTGTATTCAGAAATCGTCTAGCGTATCACAATCGTAAACTTAATGCTCTGCGGTTCTAGAGATGCATTAATTTGAGATACTGATATCTTTATAAAAATAATTAGTTTGTATTATAAAATATGAGACCGTGTGTTTGTTGGTTTCTCTTACATCACGACAGATGAACGTAGAATTGAGCATACATAGTTTATTAGCCAAACTAAAGTTATTAGCGTTGCGAACTGTTTGAGGACAATGTCAATGTATCTACTTTGAATTGACTTCAAACTTCAAGATCGACACGAACAGCACTTAAGTATGTGTGACTTTGGCTGTTTGAAAGTAACCGAAACGTCGGTAAAGTGCTTAAATACATAGATAAATAATATTATTAGAATTAAAAAAGGCACAGGTATAAATATGTCACGACAAATCCGTGTGACCTAAACCGTCTTACACTGAGAAAAGGCCCGTGCCCAACAGTGGGACAGTTTAATACCTGTATTAAACAGTTATTATATTATTTATTAAATCTGTATGAACTGATTTAATTTTATAGTGTTGAAATTGAAGTGCGATCAAGCCCGTAATCATTCAATGTGTAGGATACACATAAACGTAACACAATTGCCAATGTGTTTGTATAAACAAAAGACATCATGTTTAAGCTTCGAATATAATATAGTAATAGTATAATACGAGACCCAATGCAAAAATGTTCGTCTAGTCACACATTATGAAGAACACATTTTTCTTTTTAACTTTCTTCGTTCCTAGAAAGCAGCAAACAATTAATAAAATACTCCATATAAATAACGTTATTTTGGTACTATTGCAAAAAATAATCCTTTTTAAAATTATGTATCTTAGTTAAATTACTGTTTAAATGGTCACGCAAAATAATTCGTCTAGTGCTTAATTGATGCAAAATAGTTCGTCTATGCCTAATGTTAATATACTTTTTTAATTGTTACACCAAAATTTAAAAATAAGTTATCTTAAAAATAGAATTCAATTGTTTTAAAAAAAGGCGTGTTCCAAGTATTTTTCATTATTTTCGCTAATAATTTTGAGCAATATGGGTCGTGGAAAACCTATCGCGGTAGAAGTTCGAAAAATTATTATTTCAAGCAGTGATAATGGGAAATCTGCATACCAAATCGCCAAAGACTTATTATTGCCAAGATCAACTGTCCAGTCAATAATCCAGCATAGCAAAAATAACGGCACAGTTTCGTGTTTGAAGAGATCAGGCCGCCCTCGTATTACGAGTGAAGCTGAAAACCGTGTTTTAAAGAAAATTATAAAGAAAAACCGTCGTGCTCGTGCAGGAGAGCTTACCGTACAATGGCGTGATATGATTAAAAAAGATGTATGGTCGATACTTGTAAAAGAGTCCTGAAGAGAATGGGTTACGGCTTTTACACGGCTAAAGAGAAACCCTTACTCACATTACTTCAGAAAAAGAAAAGGTTAAAATTCGCTCGTGATCACTTAAACTGGACTGCTGACCAGTGGCGTCAAATAATATGGAGTGACGAGTCCAAATTCGAGGTGACTGTCGGTGATGTACGAAAAAAAGTTAGCCGAAATAAAGATGAAGCATTTCACCAAGACTGTATCAAGAGAAAAGTGAAGTTCCCTGCGTCTGTAATGATATGGGGCTGCATGTCAGCACAAGGTGTGGGTCGCCTGCAATTTGTAGACGAGACTGTTAATGCAGTAAAATACCAAAACATTTTAGAAACGAGTTTATTGCCGTCCATTCCGATGTTGAAACATCAAAATGCCTATGTTTTTCAACAAGATGGTGCTTCCTGTCATACTGCAAGGACAACAAAGGCTTAGTTCACCTCTAAACAAATACCTACAATGGAGTGGCCGTCAAACAGTCCAGATTTGTCTCCTATTGAGACAATGTGGTTGAAAATGAAGAAGATGTTGCGAAAAAATCCATCAAGGTCAAAAAAAGATTTAAAGGAGAAAATTAAGACTGTTTGGGATTCAACAACTCCAGAAGAATGTGAACAGTTAGTAGCGACGATGCCACTTAGGATTAAATCCGTTATTGATAGTAAAGGAGATACAACCAAGTGGTAGACGAACTATTTTGCGTGTTCAACTGCGATAGCCGAACTGTTATGAGTTATAATTGATGGAAGAATTCATTTTTTTTTTGTAACTACAAAATATTTTATTTGAGTACTTCACAGTAAATAATTAATTTAATTTACTAATCTCATTTTTATTTGTTAGACTCATTAAACCGACATTACTTATCTATATTACACTTACAATACATGGTTACATTCAATTTTCTTAGTAGAACATTTTTGCATTGGGGCTCGTATGTAACTTGATTCGTTTATAAATCGTTACCGTCGTCGGTTATCATCATTTCATCAGCGTCTCTCTCGAGCGCGGTGATCTGGCAATCATTCCTCGCATCTGTTTTACAGTCATAAAAGAATGTCATTTTCTACATTTATTCATTTCATACGTTCTGTTGAAAATCTTAAATATATTGTGAATGAGTTGAAGCTCTCAAAATACAGTAATTTAGTTAGGTTAACCAGTTTATATTACTAAATATTAATATAATTATGTAAATAAAAAATAATTCATATACCTCGTTTGCAATAAACAGACTAATAACTAATAAGGATAAAAAACGAAAATGTGGTTTTTGCATAACAAATCGCATGGCATCCAAATTTATTAAACGATATTCCTATTAATATACTAATAACGTTAAGAATATAGTAACATAATAAGAGAAAACTTAATGCGCGGTTTTTACATGTAGATTTGAGAGGCTGTCCCCAATTCCCTTTTAATATTTTATTTTTTGCTCGTAATAGGTACAACATTTCGCTGTTCTGAGCATTGGTCAAGTTTTAATTCTTAGCTTATCCAACAGTTAAATTAACATTAATATACTAGCCTCACGCCTATATACGCGAAAGCATAGACAAAGGTGCTTACATCCTTTACCGTCAACCGAGTACAGTTTCAGACGCCGTACTGCCGCCTTTTGTTGCGCAACCGAGGCATCGGTTGCAAAATGTATACCGAACGATCAAACACACATACAAGAAAGCAAGTTAATAAAAACGTAGTACAAACTCGGCTAAGAAGCCGTCCGTATCACGCTATTACAATATTCATGGAACACTGCAATAATAGCCCGTTGCTAAGTAACCGACACACAAACACGCCTATTTAACCACGAATGCTAAGATATAAATTATTTTTCATTATCCCTATAGTTGACATAGTTTAGTTTTACGAAGTTTTATTCTAAATATACCAGAACGGCCTCGTTGCTCTCACGGCAGATGTTTACGAAGTTGGCTACCATCCTGAGATTAGAGATTGAAAACCGGTACAAAAATGTAAACCGTATGTTTTCGGTTCTTAAAAAGCTGCTTGTTTTCGGTACAGTTATGGTTTAGGACCCGGTTCGGTTCTGGTTTTAATGAATTGGTTTCAAATAAAGGTGCCAAAATGTCGGTTCCGTAGCAACCGACTTAAGCGTTTTTAAGAAATACTGTTAGTTGATAATACTAAGAATGGTGGAGACGACGATATACCAAATCATTCCTCTCCTACAAAATCTAGAAATTCTTTAGCCACTGACCGCCGCCAACAATTCCGGTTAGGTTCTAATAACAAGACTGCTAAATACCGGTTCTGCCTGGTATTTTAGAGAAAAGAATAGACAGCAATAGCTTCTTTCCTTATTACGTTATTTTAAAAACTTAGCACCCCTGCCTACTTTTAAGGATATACAGTAGTAAAACCAAAATGTTAGTTAAAAGAGAGCAACTCTAATGATATGCAGAACATTCATATACCGTGCAAGAATACATCATGCCGTATCGTTGTATAATCTGTGCTGTCAGCTGCATTACTGCCGGCGGGTTTAACGTGTATAAACGAGTCGAGGCAATAAGCCACGCTAGCAAACTCCTTCCAGCTGCGGTCGCGGTGCCGGGAACTAGGCGGCGGAGATAGGGTGGTTTATACAACGTGAAACATTTACCTGTGGTTGTAAGTAAGGTAAACGTAATAATGAAGATGTCTGTAGAAAAAGCTTTTAGATTCGGATTGAAAATACGGATATACCTACATAGTCCGCCACCCTTGTAGACAGAGGTGTTTTACAGCCACGATCCGCCAGGTAGGGTTTTAGGTTTTACGGTATATAGAGCGAGCCTATTGCCGGCTACCAGGAACAGTTCCAGACCCAGTGCTGAAATGAATTTCTTAATACAATCACTCATAACCCCATACTGGTATCTAGGCCGAAACCTCATGCATAGCAGTCCCAATTCTGTTTCTATTACAGTTGACCTTGTCTTCGATTACCGAATCAGTAAATGTATATTTGATATCTTCCTGGAGCAGAGCGATGTAATCACGGAAATTTGTGATCCCTATCCAAACTTCTTCTTTAATATCCAGCTTCTTCTTTAGAACGATAAAGAAATATTATTGCCTCCGACTGCATGATATTGTTTACAGTATATAGGAACATACAGGGTGACAGATTGAAAACAGAATAGGTAATCTCCTACATCTTTAAAATAATAAAAATAATCCAAACGGCGTTAAAAATGTTAAAGTACATTTTTAACGCAGTTCGGCTTATTTTTATTATTTTAAAGGGAAGTTTTACGCATTAAGTAATTTGATTTCTAAATTCACAATTCTTATTTAAAACTAGCGATTACCATTGATCGATGGTATCTGACCACTACCCTCTATCAGGGTAACTATAACCTAGCCAATTCATCGAAATTCGCTATAACAAAATAAAAACGACCAACACCAAATCCATCACCAACCACCAAACGTTTCGACAAACATTTTAACCGCCTCTTACTGACAAAACAAGATACGCCTAATAAAACTACACACACCGACCCTTCTCAAGCGAATTTCCTCGCAATAAACCTGGCTTATATCACGAATCGATGCATTTATAGGAAAATTCCGTTTTACGATCAAATATAAATATCAACATTGGGATTGACGAAGGCTGTGGTCTTACGAAACCTTCGCCAGTAACGTAAGGGCATAAGTCGACAGTTACGATGGAGGTTTACTGCAGAACGTAAAGGGATCATCCGTAGGCATTTATATTGGATGAAATCTTTATTTATTGACGCGTTTTAAGAGTCTGGTGATAGCATTGAGTTGTGTGTATAGACTATGTTAGGAATGAGGCGCTGAATCTTCAGTGATTTGGATTAAAAGAGGGAGTTCTATTCAATTTTGCGTCCTAGGTTTTAATGAGTAAACAGCGAGAAAAGTACAGCAATTTTTTGAGCTTTTTATATTTTATTGTACAAGGAGCCATTCAATATTCTAGGTCAACGTAGTAGTAATCAATCATAAGGTAAATTGTTTTTATTTTATTGCGTTATGTAACGTAATCCATTATTTGATATTATACTAGTTGTCATTGAAGAAACGTGTGTTGAAGGACAAACGGACGACTAGTAATGTTATAAACTCTAGCAAACGCGTATTAGTATAAATATAATAAAGACAAACGTATCTATGATTTAAAAGTATTAAAATAGAAATAATATGCACGTTTTGTGAGATAAGTGGGTGTACATCCAACTTACCATATCAATCTGGGGTGCAATCATAAACATGATATTTTTAAATATTTCTATAAATTTGGTTACAAAACACGATTGTTCTTGTTAACCAATCCGGCTAACCTAATATCCTTGTATAAGGCGTG
Source organism: Catocala nupta (assembly GCA_963675205.1). Classification (NCBI taxonomy): domain Eukaryota; kingdom Metazoa; phylum Arthropoda; class Insecta; order Lepidoptera; family Erebidae; genus Catocala; species Catocala nupta. The sequence continues at coordinate 8,212,664 of OY776086.1, forward strand.
TATCCATTGGTCTACCGCTTGCTACCGCCGATTGACTCCAAATTATCTCTAACATGAACTTACACACGTCTTCAAAACACGCTTTTCTATTACCGTAAACGCAGCAACAACACAAATGTTCACCATAGCGATGATAGCCACAAACGTCCTCATATATCTTCGTCAGACTGTGCCCCATAGACTCCACAGCAAACGATGCCATTGCCATAACCATAACAATAAAAGACTCAATTAGTTGAAGCATGCGTTTGTCTGCTCATTCCCCCGCTAATTTCGAGTTGAACTGACATAAGATAGTCTCTTTTCTTTGTATGAGGCAAAAGCTTCTGATTCAGTTTAGCAACTGACAAGAAATTATACTTTCAAGGCTATCAAAATCCTACTTCGACTCCCATGGAGTTTTCAAGATGTCCTGGACCAACAACTTTATGTCCTACGTAAGGACACATAATGACTTAGTGGTTTAAGTGGTCGCCTCGCCAGTGACACTACGCCGAGTGTTGTCGGTTCGAATCGTACACGGTACAAAACTTTGTGTGATCCATAAATGGTTGTTCCGAGCTTGGGTGTTCTTTGTCCGTTGTTTAAATATTTGTAAAGTCCCCAGTGAAGACACAGGATTTATTCCTATTGCGGAAGTTGTCTTTTTTTAAACAAATAAAACAAAAGGCTCTTTGTGACTAAAACATTAAAGTTGCTTAGTAAATAAGAATTGCGTAACAGAAAAACGTACTAATAAATTTTACCTAAGAATTAGCGAAGAGCAATTGTTGCCGGCTATCATGAAAACCTAACCTAACGAGCGATACAGGAAATCACTACACTTAAAACTTATCTGAGAAGTAAGACGAGGTTAACTGCTTTTTGCGATCCACAATCAGTTGTTCTGAGTTTAGATGTTACTTAGAACTATCGTTTTATGTACGTAAAGTCCCCGCGATACATAATTATCCCTAGTACAACAGTTATTTTAAAAAGGAAAGGAATAAAAAGAGACTTTGTTTCGGAGAACAGTAGTAGAACACTAACCCAAATAGATACGAGAGTAAGGTAATTAAAATTAGGTTAAATACTACATAAGTACATGAAAAATATCAAGACTAATCAGTTCGTCAGTATTTATAACGAACCATGATTAACATGGTTCGATTCATCCATTAAAAAACCATTCAATGAAATCATATTCCCATTTAATGTTCAAACAGCCAAGGCCTTTTTTTTTTTTTTTGATTCCCAGGAAAAAATGCTTGATGCCCTACCCGCCGGCTAGGGGACGGCACCGGCGGGGCGTGTGGGACTCACCAGCCTAGTGCTGGGATACCCACTAAAAAAACCTGGGGTGTTCCCTCTCCCACCCAATGGGGGGGGCCAGTTGGGAGTCTAAAAAGATTCATCCATAGCAGGCCCCCCCCGTGTGGGTGCCGGCCGGGTCAATCGGACCCGACCTCCTCTCGTCCCCGGGGGAGAGCATTTCACTGCTCTCCCCTTTCGACGTTAGAAGGCGCACGGGAACACCGCGCGCGCCCTCTGTGGGTTCTTACTCACGGGTGGCAGGGTCCCCTGAGGCCTTGCCACCCAGAACCCTTAGGTGGGGGGCAGGAGAGCGACATAAGCGCGTCTCCTGCGCCCCCTCCTCCGGCGGCGGATGTCCGGGGCGTAAGGATCTTCCTCACGCCCCCGCTCCGCCGCCTCCTTCTGCGAGATGACAGCCTCGCAGAAGGACCTCATTGCACCCCAGCACCTGTCGTCGCCGACCATCATGGATACGACGGTCGGCAACGAGAGGTCGGAAACAGCCATGCCCTAGTTTAAGTTTTCAAACATGTAAATGTCACTTGTCTGTTAGCAGACCGCGGCAGACACAGGCACGAAATATTAATCAAGTGAGCCAGAGGTCAGAGCTCATCCGATTTATAAATCCACTACATATTGGTGCTTAAGTAATGGGTGGAATATTTAAGTGTACTTACATATTACTAGATTTTGCCCGCGGCCTCGCTCGCGTAAATGTAGGTTGTGTCAATTGTATATCCCTCGAGAACAGTACTTATGGAAGGTATCCTATGTCTTTTTCTATACTACTGACAAACTTTATGCGAAATTCCATAATGATCGGTCAAGTAGTCGCCTTTAAAGCGTAACAAACAAACAAACTGACATTCGCATTTATAATATTAGTTAGGAAATTAGGATGACAGAAATACGACAACTAGACAACAGGTTTCCAGGTTAGGCCAAACTTATTTAGTTCTCTAAGAAAGCGATGCACGCCATAGTCAGAAACAATTTCAATTCAAGAATAACCGAAAAGAATTCCAATATCCAGTTTTGATCAAATCAAATAATCTAGATGCGATAGTTGGCATACCTCGAGAAAGGTATCTGGGTCAAGCTGCTCTGTCTGTCGTAACTTATATAACTTTAAGGTTTAAATATTATTCCTCTTTCGAACTTCATCCTCAATGCTACACTAGTTTTAGATAAAACCCGTCTGGAGAAGTCACGTCTACAGTTTTAAATTTGATCAGAAGATCCAATGTAATCCTCAGTGCTTACGTAACTATCAGTTAGGTTAAGTCCTGGCCTTTAATCACCGGTGGGCTTTGTTAATGAGTGTTTCTGTCAGCAAATTCTCAGAATCAGAATGGCTTCTCAAATAGTACTCGGAATATGGCGACTATTAGACTTTCTCGATATAACGATCTAATCAGCTTGCTACATCATACTTTTGTAAAACTCTGCTGTCTAACCTGCCTCGGGAAATAAAGATGCTATATTACATACATACATTCATAGATTCACGCCAGTTTCCCAGAGGGGTAGGCAGAGACTACGGATTTCCATTTGCTACGATCCTGAAACACTTCTCTGGCTTCATTCACTTTCATCACATTTCTCATACACGCTCGCCGGTTTAAGGTGCTCTTATGCTGTATTATATTATAACTCATCACAACCTGCATCTCAGTTTGAATATGTGTTTTGTTATTGTACTTGAAAATCTGATTCTTGGGATCAGTCCAAGTTTGCTTGCACTGAAGTTCAGTATCGATGTGATTTGGACACCTATGACATTATTATAACTTTGTAAAGTATATAAATTGGACACGCCATAAAATAGACTTTGGTAGTCTGAAGCTCATCTTGATTGATTAAACTGCTAAAATGTAACCACTTACATGAATGCCAATTACCTACACTTTCGCTCTTATAGACTCACTATCTACTTCTTCCAGTCCTTTTGTTTCATTCTATGTTTAATTCCCTTAGGTAAGCATTGCGCTAATGATAACGCTGGTGCCAGCAATCATAAAGTATAGCAGCCGTTTCCCATTACATGGGCCGTATGTGAGTTTGACATTTTGTGGTGGCAAAATCTGTAAATAAATTGCTAATCGCAGCAAAGAGAAGCTACGCACTCCTCAATAGCAGAAGGAAGTTTGAAGAAAGAGGTTACTTCTTTTCTGAGAGAAAATGTAGAGCTCTCACGCCCACTTGTCATAGGCGTGCTATGTTAGACAATAATATAATTTAGTAGCTTTGATCTATCTATCTATGCTCAGCTATATTGATGACAATCAATCCGTGAAATGACATCAGAAACTAGCAGGAATTACAGTATGACTTTCGAGGCTTTATAGCACACAGGTGTTCCAGCTATATAGAAGTGCGAGTTTAGACACATAATAAAAGCGAATAAATAAAGAAATGAAAATACTGAGGCGGCTAGTTAACGTCTAACTTTACGAATTGATGTTATTAGAGTATTTCAGGTCGCCTTCTTTTTCCGGGCCGTTGTGGTTAGTGTGGAAGCGAGTCCAGTGCATTAGCTCTCGGGTTCGATTCACGGATCGGGCTAAGTGTTAATTGAATCTTGTGTATGAACACGATTTCTCATGGATGTATTTCTAGGCCTAATTAACAGCAATACGCTCGCCTCCTATTACAGCAAACTTAAAAACCGGAGCTGGCGAAATATGTTATAGACATCTGCATGCACTATTACTAATGAAGACTCTTGAGACATCAAACATCATATCGCCTTGATTTATTTGGTTACATATATTAGTAGAAAGTTAGAAGGCTAGTCACATGAAATGAACACAACGCCTAACCTCATGATTTACTGATAACCTTCGATAAGTTGATCCAAATGGCCTTCAACATCTTCATAGGAGCCCGCACATATTTCTCCGCAGTTGGTAATAAAAAGAAGGGACCCGACATTATCAGTAAGTAAATCAAAATACCCTCATATGTTAAAAACGTTTGCAGTTGCCAGATATTCAATGGAGCGCGAAAGATTGCCATACATCATACAAATGCCACGCAGGGTTGTACGTGAGGAGATAACTTAAAGCCCCTACGGTCCGATATTACGAACAATCAATTGTGACGATCGGCAGGTTTCAAGGGTAGGTTAAGTTAAATACATTCTAGTGAATTTACACGTTAAAAGGTCTTAATTTAAACACATCAAATTAGAACGATAACTATAATATAAGCAAATTGCACTGGTCACTACTTTACGGCTACCTTTTGCATCTTGCCTCTATAACGAGAGACTTAAAGCTCCACATTACAGGTCAAGTCTATTGGACGCAGCACCCCTTTGAGATCCCAATTAGAATTTCCAAATACGAAAATCCAATAACACTTTGTCTCACTAACCCAGCTCCGTAACCGAACCCAAGATTTTACCTTGCACCTACGCATATAGGTACTACTCGACCAATAACAAAGTCTAGCAGTTGTAGTAAACTACCTACCGTAGTAATAAAATAACTAGCAGCCATTTTACTTAAAGCAATGAACAGTTAAACCGTTCGCACAAGATCGTCTCCAACTCTCGTCCAAGTAACTTTGCTTTTTGACCGTCACTGCCGATCGATCGTTCCAACTTTTAGCGAGATAAAATCAAGACGTGCCACGATATCTTATATAAACCGCGCTGTCTCTCTTCTAAGTGAAAATGCGTATAAGTCTCGGCTATCTTTTTTTATAATATTTTTTATAATATTTTCGCCTTATTTCAGTTGTCATATTGAACGAATTGAAAGGGTTCAAATGATATTTTTAAAAATCCTCAGATTTCGGTCTAACATTCAAAATGAACCATACAATTTAACGCTCAAAAAGCAAAATATGCTAAGTCTTCGGGACAGACGTAAACTTTTTGATATTTCTTTTCTCTTTAAAATTGTCAATAGTGTTATAGATTGCCCAAAGTTACTTTCAAACATACATTTTGTTAGCAAAGTTCGCCTCCCCGTTCGGTCTAATCGTACATTGCAATTGTTTGCACCACCTCAACTGCGAAAGAATTATACCCGTAACTGTTTTTTGTCCCGCTCTTTAATTCTATACAATAAGGAATTTATAGACATTGATATCTTTAACACCTCTTTGGTATGCTTTAAAAAGAATGTCATAGAAAAATTAAAGCAAACATAAATGTATAATTGTACCTATATGCAATTGCTTAATCTTCTTCTTCGTCTTAGCCTTATAGGTTTGTCGTTATTTCATTGTATTTAATCAAAATGTATTATTGTTTATATTTACTTTCTATTATCTATTTTTTTATTTTCTAAACCTTACCATATTCAGCATGTCAACGAGCTTAAAAATTATATTTGCATGTATGTATATTTTCGGCACTATTTGTCTGCAGAGTGTGTATGCATTCCTATATGTATTATTATTATATTGACTGTTTGTGCCAAAACAAAATAAATAAATAAATAAATAAATAATATCTTCGTTATCGCGAGATCAAGCCTTCACGTTCCTTGGGTGCAATAAAAAATGAGAAAAGGATATCAGGTAGACGAACTGCGAGTCTTTGTTTTTCAACACAAATCAATAACAGTTCATATCTCATGCAGTTGAATCCGAGAATGACTATTTTTGTCTTCGATTCAATATTTGAAAGGCAACAGCAGTTAAACCTGACGTGGCGCCCAATCGTGAGGAATAAGAGACAAATGGATTTCGCGCCTACTCCAAAAAACTATAATAAAACTAGGTTGAAAATGGAATGGAACCCTAAAACGGAAAGGAAAACATACTCATGCCTCTATATTCCCGAAAAGGCAAGCACATGTCTAAAGCTCACGTTTCACCACTTAATTTTTTAAATTCCACGTAATAGAGGGCGAGCCAATTGTCGCCTACCTACATTTTTAGTTTCTGTACTGAGGCAGAAAGAGCAAAAGTGACTTAGTCATGAACGTTGCTTTAATTTACAACTACCCTATTTGTGAATGGATACCGGAAGATCGATATCCACACACCGAGGGTGACATGGTAAGATGACGACAATTTCAAAAAAATCCGAGGTTTGATCAAGGTTTCTTATTCCGATCAAAGCACACAATAGATTCAGTATAACTAGCCTTTTATAGGATAGGATTCTACTGAATGCTAGTTTGTTAGACTAAGCACTTTCGTTACCGATTTTGAAGGAAAGAAGTTTAATATATTGATTACAAGTTTTTGCCCGCGGCCCTGCTCGCTTGATATAGGTTATGTCAATTTTCTATCCCTTGGGAACAGTAATTTTCTTCTGGGTGAAAGTCTCTGTACACCCGACAACGTGTGTGCGAAATTTCAACATGATCGGTCGAGTAGTTAGGACGTGAAAGCATTAGAAACAAACTCACATTCGCATTTATAATAATAGTTAGGACGCATATTAATAAGAAGTAAATAATTAAAGTTCACATAAAATCGATGACTAATCATAAAAACAACATGGAAGTCCGCTTTACACCAACAAACAAGCTGTACTAGTGGAAGGCCGGTAGTGCAACACAATACAACAGAAATATTCTAAGCCTGCCTGGCTAATGGCTTTGGAAGCTAACATAACATTACTAAGGGAAGGCTTAAACGAGGTAAATTCGCCGCTTATTACCACATCATGTGACGGCGCTTAGCCACCTCCCGACGAAAATCACAAAACGTTTATAACTCACAAATGACTATAAGTGTCTAAAATTTCCTTAAATTAAATGGCTCAAAAGATATACGTTTCTTTAAGATAGGGTATATATATAGTGTTCGAATGTTCACATATATATGAAACTCATTCACAAATTTTAAGTTCTTTCTTTATACGTTAATTGAATTCAATATGTAGGCACTGGCCATCATACTTTGTTTTCTTGGGAAGCATTTATAAAACATTCAGTTATATTTCAAAAGCCCGTTTTCTTTTTAAATGTTCATAAATTATGACTCACGTTTAAAATATTGCTTTTCCTATAGAAATGCCACATTTCATTCATAGCTGTATTTTATCGTTCTTCGTAGAAGTATATTCATAACTGAAACTCGGGAATTAATACGTATAATTATTTTACATGAAAAGATCTAAGATTAACTCGGTAAGAACTTGAAAACTTCAAAGAAGCAAATTCATATCTAGGTTGGAAACGCAAACGAGCTCCATTCACGAAACGAGAAATTACTGTAGCTTTGATGAAAGCGTTTTATTCCACTGAAAAATATCCATACACAGACTTGTTAGTCTATACATAAAAGACGATAAGTGGAGTTTATAAAGGTAGTTGTTGACCCAGTTGCCGTGAACAAAGCTCGGTCAGAGGCAGGTGGGAATTTATTGATAGTTGCTATAGTGTCCAATTTTCTCCGCAAGCCTAATATTGAATATCCAAAAATACACATCGTTAGATCGTAGCACAAAGCAAAGAGAATTCTGAAATGTCTCCCTAATATTAAGTGACTGGATCCAAGAGATAAAAATTTCAATACCCTTTTGTAGTTGGTAGGGCATGGGCGAGCAATGAATATGAAACGCGCCGGATCGTTAAAGAGCATCGAGCCCGGATTGTGTTTTTGTTGTAAATTTTAAATGTAATATCCAAAGCGCCAATCAGGCGTTTGGACGATTGCCATGTTTATTTTCATAAAAGCGTCCTTTTTCCCAGCATCCTTATAAAGGGCAGTGGGCCCTTTATAAGGATAATACAACGTCCAAATAAAGCAGTCATGATCCGTGGCTCAGTGATGCGCATTTTATAGGCGTACTGTATTCAGAGGGGGTCTCTACACAATTTCGCAGAGGTCGAATAAAGCAAGACCAGAATTTAGTATATTTGTGAAGGAATTCTTTGTTTGAACTTTACAGTTGAAATTTTAAGATACGCCGCATTTCCCGTGAACGTCAATACACAAATGCAGCACATAAGTTGGTCGAAGAACACCGATTGGAATTTCTACAAAACGCAAACTGAACTGAATAGTCAATGTATTCAAACTTTAGCAAAATTCTCTGAGTGTTTTCCACAAAAATATAAATTTCTTTGAGAGCTGCAGCTTAGCCGCGCGGATTCAGCGCGGCTTGTGAAAAAACCGTCTAGGATTATCATTTTTATGCCTTTCTAGAATTTTACTCGAAACTTTGCCTTTAGTTTCGATGTTAATTATGTTCCGCTACGTTGTCTTTTAAATTTAGATTATAGAATCATATCCTACATACGTGTTTAATGCAATGTATATAAAGAACAGTTAATTATTGTTGTTGATATTACAACGCATTTGTGAGTGTGAGATATCAGTTGGATGATATAATAACGAAGTCTGAAATAAGGCAGAATTAACAGTAAATGGCTATATGCCCCAATATTTCGGCATCAACCTAAGTAAGATCTTTCTCACAAACTAAGCAAAATTACTCTACTGTTATTTGAAAGCTAAAAGACGCTTCAGCTCTTTATATATATTTTATTGTTAGCTTACAATATATGTAAATAGCTTTTTGAGGCATCAATTCAAAGTATTCAGAGTGGCTGCAGGCAGTGTCTGCGGGCTCGCTGAATGACTTGCCACGGGTATTGTTGTTAACGCTGCCGACGAACAAAAGCGACCGCTTGGTTCAAAATTGACATACTTTCTACAAAAGGTAAAACTACTCTGTGGACTGTACAACTTATATCCAGTTATATGTGTACGGCGTTATACAGAGGAGCTATAATTATAGGAAACCAGTTCAAAGGAATTTCAATTTATGAGGTATGACAACTGAAATCAATCATTTAATTCCAGTGTTCAAGCTTTTGACAGCGATGCGAGAAAGGGATAAAAATTACATAATAGAACATTACACCAAAAATCACTTGAAATGTCGAGAATATATTTAGAAATGTTTTCGTGAAATTATTATATCAACATTTGTCACGAACGAAAGTTCGTATAAACACGTAAGTCGCTTATAAGTTTGCCTTCCCCCTTTTATAATATCATGTCCAAGGTCAAGGTTATGTATTCGTTTTGTTCCACTTGGCACATGTCCTCACATATAAATATGAGGTTAGGTGAAGATTTATTAATAGATTGAAAGGATAGAGATAAAGATTTTATATTCAAGGATGGAGCAGTAGGCACTGATTACCAAAACGCTCACAGTTTATATAACATTATGATTGTAATATGGTAAAACTAAGTAGAACGCGCATTAGTTGAACAAACTGTAGCAGAACATAATTTTGTCGCTAGAAATTAACATAAAAAATGTATGATCACACCCATAGGGTTGGACAGAGGTATATAATGACACTGTAATTTTGGCAGATAAGTGCTAAGTAACTGAAGGCGCATTGGCACAGTTCCAGACTTCGGTCTACTACAGATTACACCTTTATTGGTAACACTAATAACACCTTGCTCGACTCGGAATCCAAACCTAGTCCTCATAATTTCTTTTCTCATTCAAGATTACACAACCGGACTAATGAGGCAAATTTCATATACATATATATTTAAGCTTTTGCAGCAAAAAATTATATGAGAAATTCAAATAGCTTTTGACGTACAGCCAACTTAATATGAAGACATTAACTTTAGTCATTACATTTATCAGACTTAAGCCGATCTTAATTGAAGCCTAGACTAAAACATTATTAGTCTTTATAGCAATTAGAAACACTATTACAAAGGGCTGAATAGAGCAATTCGATTACAATCATTACAAACTCAATCGATTATTGTGGTTTCAATACTAGTTGGAAGTTTACTTTTAGTAAAATTGCTGGAGCTTATATATAATATGTAACGGGTATTAACGTGGTCATGCATAAAAAAGGTAAACATTATGCATGATCGCGTTAATACGTTAGTTATTATTGCTGGAGCTTGAATCCATTATCTCTAGTATTGCCAAGGTTACATTCATCAGAATATATATAGGTATACATATTTTACAGCTCTCAACATTTTTGTTTCCAGCTATAGAAAACTGGGATTCCGTAAATCTATGAATATTTATTAAACTCATAATAAAGATCGTGGCTTACAGCTTTACTTTATTTTGCCGCGTTCATTAGATATAATATTAATTTGGATGAATTAATAATATAGTGGCAGACCGATGGACTGCTACAAAGAGGGCTCGAGTTCTATCCCAAGGATCTCTGAGTTTTCGAAGTTATGTGCTCACCTTACTCACACTAAAAAGAGGCCCGTGCCCAGCAGTTGGACAGTTTAAAACAGGGCTGATATTATTATTATTTGATAGTATGTATATATAGGTTAACAACGTCTTACTTGGTGTATGTATGCTGCAGCCTATGCGTAGCAAGCCACTGACGCAGCACGAGGCGCTGTTGTAAGACTTGGGCAGCTCGCCGCAGCCGCTTCTCCTCGGCCGCCGGCAGCTCTGGTAGCCTGTCCAGCTGATCTGGTGACCCGCATCCGGACAGTGTGGAAATGCCTAGAAGAAATGGATATCGATTACAAAATTATTCAGTATAAATACAACAACTAAACCAAAAAAGTGTGCCAGCTCAAAAAAATTAATTTCTATGCCAGAAATCATAAAAGAGGTCGTGACTAAAGATGGCACTATTGAATCAGCATCATGATAGATCTTAATGTATGCAGAGGTGTTGAATTATTTATTGTAACATTGCCAGAAACAACAAACACTTAAAAGCTTAATGGCACCCACCGTGGGACAGAAAACAATTCCCACTTCAACATAGAAAATATAAAATTATACGAAAAACATATACAAATAACGAGCGTTTGTCATGGTATAAGTAGATTTATAAAAGTTATAAATTGTATACTCAGAAATTACGTAATTATGTAAGCTTAATGGCGCCCAACATAGGACCTTCAAGTAACACCCACTTTAACGATAATTTACATTAAGCCACTGATTATTACAGCTAATAATAATTTAATGCAAAATCCATGTTGAACGACCATTAATAATTATAAATTATATGTATGTAGGAAAGCTTTGTTGTCAGCCGGTTGCTTAGAAACAGTTCGGCCCCGTCCTTGAGACTAATGGTAGGCAGTATAGCGACAAGAAAGTTGTTGCTAGCTGTTACGTCAGTAGCATTCCCATTATGTCTGAACTATAATTTGGTTATACAATATACGATATAAAAACCACCAATTTACTTAATAGCTATCTGTGATTACCGGGATTCCGTGCTAGGTTTTGCTTTTAGCTATTTTTACTACCATAATCTTCAGTCTCCTGAACGGAACGTGATCTTTCTCGAGGTATGTTTGTATTATAATAACCACCTCAACTTCAATACCAGCTACACCTACACAACTAATACAATTTAAATATTCAATCCCGTACAACGCCCACGACAACAACCTCCTACCCATGCGAAATTTAAACATAAGATAAAACGTTGATAGCATAATATAGCGATTTTTAAATATCTTTAAATCACGCTTCTTTTTATATTTATGATGATAAATGGCATCTACATTTGATCCTGTGGTTAGGTACCAAGCACATTATAATCCTTTGTTTCTTTTGGGTAATTTTCAGTTACAGTTATAAGTCTAGAGTTTAGAACTGTGACTGATAGATGGCATTTCTGCTGCTGCCATCTACCGAGCAAGATTAAATAATTAATGTTATATAATTCTTGAATAGCGAAACTTTAATCATAGTTTGCACGTAATTTTTTTAAGTCAAACACTTGTTAAAGAAAGGTCTAACCTATACTACAAATAAACTAAAGAATTACTAACACCGCACCAAGTTTTACTTTAGAACCTTTATAAAATGAGGGACCATACCTACCTTTGATGTCTTAAGAAATATTTGTACCGTAAATAGATTCAATGTGCGACCTTTGACACAAAAGGGTATTCTGTCATCATCAAGGGCGTAAGGGCCATCATGTCTTCGTGTAGAATTTGAAGGACGAGTAATTATTAGTCTCGCGCCACATAAATATGCGTGATAAGCAAATTTAAAATATTTATTTTCAAAATTAGTCTGAGTAAAGAAAATAGAGCAAGTCCTTTCTTATATTATATCGCAGAATTGAAAATGAAATTTACCAGCATATTTTTTTATAACTTTCGACAGCGGCCTCGCTCGCGTTAATGTAGATTTTATCAATTTTATATCCTTCGGGATCAGGACTTCTGTTCTCTTGATAACATTATTCGAAAGTTTCAAGATGATCGGTCGAGTAGGTAAGGCGTAAAAGCGTAACAAACAAACTCACATTAGAATTTATAATACTAGTTAGGATTTCATTGATAGTGTTTGGTAGAAACATTTTATGTACTTTATAATTTGTAAAGCACTGTTCAGACCATTCTTGGTCTGAAGTCTGAACAGTGCTTTACAGGAGTACGTAAAATCTCGTTCAAACGATTTAAAACGCTTGTTGTCATAGTACATTTTATAAAAGGCGTATTCCTTCCTTTGTTTTTCTTGATATCTAAACCAGTTTAAAATACTAATTATGCTCTATACAATTGACATTCATAAATATAATAACTTGATGACCTAATTTAAAGCAAAATTTACAACTACATTGTCCTTGCATGTAATCATTATTTAAATATAATGTTTACATAAAAATAGTAAATAATTACCCTTTGAGCGCACTCATATTTAGATAATAATAGTAAATGTGTTTTGTGCGTGCTGCACGCTATCCGACACTGAAGATGAGTTAGATATTGTAGTGTAGTCAAATATTTGAAGAGACGGTATTTATAAAAAGAAGTCCCCAAAGGGTGCTTACCTTACTGAAGGCCACGAAACATACGCTCCAAGCACATAGGCGCAGCGCGCCAAAGATAATTTTAAGTCTCAGATACAAAATATGTATGACGCAAAGCACTGAATGTACTCGCTTGAAGCATGTTTCGTGCCTAGGGTGAGCAATTGAATCTGTATCGTTACTAAAAGTTAAGTTAAACAAGATGGTGATTTTGCTTTCACTTGTACCGTAAGAACTTTTTTTAACGGTGAGAATGCAGTGATGCTTTCCTCTCCGTGGAAAAGGGGTGCAGAGAGGTCATGGCGGGCTCACCCAGGATAAGATGGAATTTCCCAGGTGCTACCGACTAACTTGTACCGAAAGACTTGCTCCAACAAAATTATAAGTCAAAAGCAGCCAATTATTTTATATTTTTGATATTTGATCAATACGAAATTTAACCGCAGTCCTTAGTTCTTAGACGTAGAGCAATTTTAATATTGCAGTTTCATATGTCAGAAAGACAGACAGAAAACAAGATGATTTATGATTCAACTCTTACCTTTAAGTTGTAAGAATATATTTTAATATTATGTATACAATAGTGATTTAAAGGAGCACCGTGCGACATTTCAAGGTCAGACAAAAAAAGTATAGAGCGATCAAATAGCGCAATCAAATATATTTTTTTGTATTTTATATAAATTCATACCCCAGTCACAGTCAACTCTGCCAAACAGTATTATAGTAAAATGTCATCTGCCACTACATATGAATATGTCTGAATAGATGTTAGAGATGTTAGCTGTTTTGGTATGAGCATACAATTATAAGTAGATACATCTGGTTACTCAGAGTCTTCAGACTTTCACTTGTTATGATTTTGACTTTGTGACCGAACGACACATATTACACGATTATACTATTATAACGTTATAGGAACTGAATCTCTATGATAACCTGTATTTTTGTCAGGTAATTTCAAAGAACCGTAACCACATACAATACTATACCATCGCAAATAGAATTGCATGCATCACACTATACACTCCACGATGAATAATAAATAGATATAGAAGCATAAATGAAGAAATATGAAAATACACCTAACAATAACCTAGTCCATTAGCAGCGAATCAGTTTACAACCTATCATATAGACATAAAACCTTAAGTAATGAATCCCACACAGTGACGTCAGAGGACGTGAACAAAACAGCTGTTCGGGTCCAAGTAGTTCCAACTCTAAAATGCCGCCCACATACAAAACTTTCTTTGGAGCAGAGTTATCCCACTTCTCTAGTCATAAATTCTATTTTTGGACAAAGAAAAACTTGAATAAGGGAGGTAAAACTTCAAAATTGTATGGTTACATGTCTCACGCGATGTTTTAATCTAAGTTATAAAGTAGCTAAGACTAGCCTAGATAGTATGTGTAGATTAAACACGAACAGGTAGCACGCCACATTCACGTTGCTGAAGGTTCACGATTCACGATAACATAAAATTGCTCGTCCAATGTAATTTCTACTTGGATTTTCTTTTCAGTTTCTCGAGAGTAAATTGAGGTGTCACCGTAGCATTTCTACAGTGTGACTCGTCTACAGATATAAAGTATTTGTGAAAAAGCCTCTAGACTATTAATGAATACTAGCAGTTGCCTAGTGGTCGAAATTCGACCATAATTGATATAAATTTTAAGTTTGATAGTTATTAATATTTAATTGTCTAGAACTATTATAGTACCCCTATAATCACATTTCATTTAGATTTCGATCTATGCAGGTTAATTTACCAATATTTTTCAAACAAATTATTATTTACTTAACTATACTATTTAATTGACGATATTTCTAAGTTTGCTACTTTGTTTTCTTTTTTTCTTTATTACATATAAATAAGTAAATATATTATAATATAAATAGTATAATCATTCCAATCCACTCAAAAGTTACCTGTAAGACATTGCTGATATATTATGTAATTATAAATAATATAAATATACGTATTATAAATATTTATATATGTAACCATAGTTACGAAGAATAGTACTACATCAGCCGAACAATTCTGAAATACTACGAACGCGATTCGACTGTGTGTGTCAAATGCATGGTTGTGTGCGTGTAGTGTTTTTCATTAAATTAATGTATTTCTAATGCATATTTTATATAAATATTAGGATTTGTTCCTGCTTCTCCATATAAACTTTAACTGTGCCAAATTTCATACTCGCTACTACGCGCAATTTTCGTAAGAAGGGTTACAAAGCTTTTGCTTCACGCATTAATATATAGATGAGCAAGTACATGACAATAATGATATAAAATCACCAATCACATTTCAAGCCATGACAAGTTTATATAGCTTATACATATGTATATACATATGTAGTAATAATTGTATTATGGACAAAAGACACTAAGACTGTGTCGGAACCGCAGCGGTAGTATGTGTGACTGCTGTGCAAGGGGTCTTGGGTTCGATTCTCTGATCGGGCAACGTAATACTGGATATTTCTGTAAAGAAATTGTCGCACGGTGTCTAGATCTGCATCCGGTAAACACAATAGACTCGCCTTCCATTACATTTACGATCTAAAGCCATCGTTTAAATGTGTTTAAATGTGTAAGTAAATACATCTCTGCCTTCCCGTTTGGGGACATAACCGTGAGACTCTGTATGTATGTAATATTAAGTATGATACTTCATTATAACTCTAAGTTGTAATAGATCGATTGATTTCGCATCAGACAACGAACTTTCTATGTAAAGGCACGGGCTTTTGCCGGGACATACATAAAGGAGTCTGCCCCTTACCCCGCCTCATACTATGACCGTGCTAGGAACGTGTCAGGCAAAAAATATTCTTTGTAAGGAAATGTATAAGACTATGTCCACTAGACCGTTCCATCACTGACCAGCAGACCCTATAGCAGGGCGTATCGTGTTGCTTTTCGTGTCTGATACGTTCCTAGCACGGTCATGGTATGAGACGGTGTAGTGGGCAGACTCCTTAAATGAGATAGAAGGCTCGCCCTTTTATCTAGACGGTCGTATCGTCCCTCGATTAATCAAGATTATATTAAACACTCTTTCTAGTATTATAAAAAATTGTTTAGTGTCTGTGAGAACAAATGAGTAATTTTGTCGTTCGTCCCATGGCAGGGTCGTCTTACGATTGTAGTCGAACTGTTATAACCTTATAGTATTATCTATTCCCTCTTCTTTTCCTCTATTCGCTATCAATGTAAAATATGTGGCAACACTCCAGACCACTCAGGCTCTTACTGTCTACTTGAAATTTTGACTTTCCTATTTTCTTTAAAGATTTTTGGAATACAAAATATCAAAGGTTAGAAATATATCAACCATACATAACGAGTGTAGTCAATTTAAAAATGCATTCCTAATCGGCGCACAAGTACTCACGTGATGCACCTATGCCGACTTATTTGAACATAAAGCTGAATGTAACTAGTTTCGCTGCATTCTCTACAACTGCAAGCAATAAAAGCAAACATAAAGCAACTGTGCTTTATAGACGATACAGTTGCATTTCTTAACAGCAATCCATTATATTCCTGAGCTTTTGCAGCACAGGACGTTATTGACAAAAGCAGCCTTTATGAAGAGATACATTATACAGATTTTGTTATAGATATCAAAACAAACTAGAAACAAATACATTGAAAACATTTATGGCAACAATGAATTATTCAAATTTCAAATAAGACGTGGGTGGAGCCTCGAGCTTCAAATATTCAGTGCTTGAATTTGTTACGAAAGCGTTGAAGTTACCCTGTGATTGTTTCGTTTGATCGAGACTTCCCAGTTATTTCAGAGTATTTCTTGTTACTTGTATTTTAAGGAGTTGGCAAAATTGGCAGCTATATTAAGCTTACACGTGGATTTCACAAAGTGTTCCAAGCCTTCCCGACTCTCGAAATCCGACCTTGAACTTAACCGGAACTTCGCAGGTCCTACAGAGGCGACTAGACTGTACATTAAGTTCTTTTTTAAAGGAAGCTGTACCGGGTATTTCTATCCGCATCATAGGTCAAGGTTGAGTAATACCTGGTAGTTGCCAAAACTTTAATAGCAGCATGACGGAAAATATCCACGTAAATCGTATCTGTTAAAGTGGGTTATTCTTTTGCGTTATGAATAGTGTAGGTTTGTTTTTCATTCAAAAAGAACTTTTACAACATATTAAATGTTAGCGTCAGCATCTTTCTACATTTTGGTAGATCGTAAAGATTAAGACGCATAATTTAACTAGTTATAACTACACCCTGTTAACTGTTATTATTGGTGTTCTGCTAATAAATGGTGCTTCCACGTTGGTCCTACATGCTATTATCCCTATTTTAAAACACATAGAAAAAGATACCCAAATCTATCAATATTCTAAACACAATTTAAGAAGCCAGCCGCTTCTCTGGGTGCCCGAAAATTATGCAAACGCGCTTTAACGTAACCTAAACTCAAAACATGTAGATCTGAAACTGAACCATGAACTTAACTCAATAAAATCGACGTCCTTTTAATTTACGATGACAAAGTTTTTTTACGAGCACCGCACTTTTATTGCCACTTTCTGAATTTGTGAGGCGAAGGTCGCTAAAATTACATAAGTAGAACAAAAAACAACTGGTACGATTTGTTTTGAACACAGCAGCTCAGAAGGTATTTTCCTTATGGCTTAAGAACATAACATACATATGGGTAACAAGCAGCTAACAGATGAATATCAGAACTACTTGTAGGTTTCACATGAACCCAAAAATATTTTTGTGAGATCCTCTAAGCTAGTAGCTATAATAAATCCAAATACTCTTAAGATGAGATAACATTTGTATTTAGAACTTCGTCATTAATGGTCTTGCTGTCAATGTTGTATAACTGATTCAAGAATAGACAAAGAAGATATAATCGCTTATAAAACGTACTTCTTTTTTAATTATAAATCTTATTATGCCTTGCTCGCTCACGTAAACTCATTTTAATCATTGTTACTTGTTGATTATAATTTATAAGATATATGAAATCAGACAAGTCTTTCTAGACAGGCGCTAATCATACTAAGTGCTACAAAGGCGATGCGTTAACACAAGTAAACAGTGATCATAATTGCTATAGTTTATTAAGGCCGTCGTTTACACTGTAACAATCGTGTCACCGGTTAACCAAAATCCCTGAGAAGAATGATAGATATATGTAATGCATCATAAAATCTGAAACTGTCTAAAGAAATAGAATAGAATTCAGAATGATTTTCCAAATATTAAACAGAAAATGTTTAGAATATGAACTGCCTTCAGTTCTATTATAAGACATTTCAAGGTTATCCATTAACTACCGGACACCCTGTATACATATTTTTATTACATATGTACACATAGCATATATGTACCTACATATAATACATAGCACAGTATGACAATCAAAAAAAAAGAACATGCGGGGCAGTCTTTGGGGACTGCCGATAGAAGTGAAAACTAAGTAACTAGCGTGCGGTGACGATGACGCGAGTTCACGCTTTTTGTTCACCCAAAAAGTACACATATATATACAGCATACATATAGCTCATGGAAAGTGTTCAGTGACGATGACGCGAGTTCCATGATTTTTGTTCACCCAAAAAGTGCTCAACGCGCTTAAAGAAGTTTTCACTTCAATAAATTCTTTGTTAACCAACATTTTGATAACAAATGCCAGCCAATTTTAATTTGCGCAAATATCAAACGCGTCAAATCTTCCAATCCAGTTGAACAAATATTGGTTGCTGGCGGACGCCCTTCAAATTGTTTCGGGGTTTACCTCTGATTGATCGCATCGCTGTTCTCTAACGGTTACTTTTTAATAGCATTCATGGATAAAAGGTTCGACCTTGGCCTTTGGGTCATTAGTTCAATTTGCTGACTCAGGTGTAGCAATTTCCTCGTATCAAAATAGAATGAAATTATTGGGTCAGCTCGAAAAATACCGTTGCAGGCTTTTAATCTAAACCTGAAACTTCTTCTAGTACATCACACTAAAGCACAATATCTTATGGGTTTGACAATCAGTAAATACATAAGTTAAACTTTACATTATTATCAAATTAAAAATAAAAGAATTTTTGAAATTTACTCAACATTAAATAAGATACCAGTTATCATACTGTTTCAAATCTGGTAGTAAATGTCAAAAGCCAGAAAAAATATGCATAAGACAAACTGTGACGTAACCGCTATTTAAACGCTGCTGTCTGAGGTAGATAGTGAGATTTACCCAAATTTAAAATATTAATTACTCCCTTATTTTGCAACCAATTTTGATACTGTTTGTACAAATAGATTTATTTTTATTTCTTGTGTGTCAAAAAATATACAATGTCAAACATACGCAACTCTCCCTATTGTTTATGTGACAGATTTTGTTTTAATCAATATCATCTATACTAATATTATAAAGCTGAAGAGTTTGTTTGTTTGTTTGGTTGAACGCGCTAATCTATTTTAGTGTTGGATAGCTCATTTATCGAGAAAGGCTATATAGGCTATATAACATCACGCTACGACCCACGGGGGCGGCGGAGTAATCATAAACGCGAATGAAACCGTGGGCACATCTAGTTATAAATACTTGTACATGTAAAACATATATTTTACGTATTCAACTTTTTACAGTAAGTTATGCGACACAACTCATATTTTAAGGCTATGTCAACCTGTTTTGCGTGCGCAGATCGATGTCACACGGAGTACACAAATTCTTATAGAGCCAAGTAAAATAACATAGTTCCATTCATAGCGTGCAAACTGGTGTGCCAATATGAAAAGACGAGATATACCTCGTCTTACTAAGCAAGTGACTGGTATACGTATATCAGCCGTTAAATATGTTGCTGTACATATATAACTTTACATAGTCTTAACTAATGTTATAAATGCGAATGTGAGTTTGTTTGTTACGCTTTCACGTCCTAACTACTCGACCGATCACCATGAAATTTCGCAGAGCATAGGATGCCTTTCATCTAGAAAAAGTACTGTTGCTTACCTTACGTAAGCGATTTACAGAGAGAAAGATTTACATAAGATTTAAAAAAAGTACCAACATAAATTTCTACAAAGATGTCTCCAGAAGTCGTTCAATAACAAAACCAAAAGAGGAGATGGCTTGATTGTGCATTTAGCCTCAGGTTCATTTACTCAATCTCTATCGCTGTTAATGTAGCAAAATTTATTATTTAAGTTTGATACCAAAAGCCATCCCAACATTCTTTTATAACGTATACTAGTGAGAGAAAACAATTACGTAAAGCTCTTACAAATCACAAGCACGTGTTGATTTATTTGTAACAAAGTATTCATAAACTTGTCCCTAGGTGCGTGAACAGATTAACAAAACAAATATGGCGAATTTGGCCAAAAACTGCATCATATTTGTTGCAATACACCGGTTTTGGAAAACAAAAGCTAAAGTCGACAAGCGCGCTCATAAATTATACGTAATGTAGTATATTAAATAAGACCTTTCCTTCTAAACATTTTGACTTGCAAATCAATACTTCGTTATACAATATATACATTATTAAGTACACTTAAAAGTACATTAGATATGTATATAAGGTACATAATCCCTGGCATTTCCAATTCTTTATGCTTAATTATGTTTGAAAAAATGGCGCTGTGGCCTGTGACCCATGTCACGTTGACAAAGACTCACAGGAGTGTGAAAATTAAAGCCTCTTTATGAATATTCGCATAAAATTAATGTGGCTACCAATTTATTTTGGTAATCTTAATATTGCATCACTTATCTGCTTTTCTAACCAACATTTTATTATAATACAATACGAGACGACGGGACTTAATCGCGTTGGTAAGTAGTTCTTTTAATTTAACACTACATATTAAACCCATTGTCTTTTGCAAATCACGAAAGTCTATAAACAATATTTTATTTGCCCGACGTCTTCTTTCAGCACACTTAGTTTGATAACTGAAATGCTAACTAACTGTCTAAAGTTCAAAATATCACTTATTACCGATCACTGTTGTAATATCAGTTTCTTTACATTAAATGAGCACATTATCTTGTGGACTGGTTGGGTTGGCGAACGAAAGCCTACGCTTATGACTGGCTACAACTGTGGAGCGTCCACAGCTGTAACTATAAGTAATGCGCATAATGGAATGACCAAATTGCGTGCAATAGAGCTAGATTATAATTATATTATAATGATGCTCATTAGGTGTCCCATTAGCAATAGCTCGCTTATATTTTCATGTACGCTATTACAATGAATGTGAGTGTATCGATTTGAATTCCGGTTAAGTTTACCTACAGCAATCATTGTCCTCTACACTTAACATACATCTAAGACGCTCTGAGCTCCGCACTCAAAAGAATAAGAATAATCTAAATTTAGACCGGTACGAAGGATTTCGGAGGATGTCTAAAGAATCCTCGTACATCACCGCGACTCTAACGACATTAATCGGATAATCACCTGTGCTGACGTCATGCTGAGCTGTCAAGTAGAACAAAAGCACAGCTTTCTAAAATTGGTTTACACTATCACAAGATTTCATTGTTATTTAGTAATGTCAACATGTTACAGATACAGGCGCATGACAGTCACCGGTGACTAAAACAAAAGACCTACCTATGAATTTGAATCTTTCGATACAATTTAGAGCTCGACGTTCAAAATGTTAAATTTTATAGCATTATTTATAATAACAACGCAGTGAGATCTAGTTGTACTATTTTTTAATGTTAACCAAACCCGGAGATTTATTTATAATTTATGGGGTCCATAAATAGTTGTTTCACGTGGTCCACGTGATCATTTCCCTTGGCGTAATTCCAACTTATTTGTATAACGTGTATATTTGGAAAATCATTTTCCTTGTTGAGTGGTATATTTTAAATGTAGAGTTATGGTTTCTCTTGATTTTTATTTGCGCTAATGAAAAAGGAATCTCAACAAGATTGTTGACGGTTTCACAATCGTTCAAAACAAACGTACTGATTTGTAAAATTCAGAGAAAAGGCGCTATTTAATTATGGAAATATAAGTCAATTCTATACCAATTTACATAAATATATAATGTATACACACGCACACTACTTTACGGTTTTACTACCGTTACAACCAAAAGTTTGTAAAACCGTAGACATGATACATATAAAGCAAGGCAATAATATGCACTTTCAACGTAAGCAAATATATGTATTTCTAATTCCCTGGATCAACCAGATACACTGTTTTATTACAATTTACTTATATTAATTTTAAATTCAGTGTATATTAAGAACGTGAGCGTGCTATGCTGCCGTCCGCTAACTAAAAGGACATTAAGCCATATGCGTTTCATGGCACTTAGCGTCTTTTTATCTAGTGAACGGCAGTATGTACATATATACTTATTACCAATTTTTGGCGAAAAATGAACAATCTTTTCTTTCATTATATTTTTACACAACCACAGCAACGCAGGTGACAAAAAAGCATACGGTCCGTCTAATATTAAGCAGTTAGTATAATTTTGAGATACTGCCATCACCAGGAATATTATTTGCGTATTGCTACCGTTTCACAGAAGGTGTTGCTGTCCTGCCAACGCAAGCCGAAAGATTAACGGTCCTTTGCTAACAGAACAGTGTGTCCCTAAGAAACTTAGCAATCTTACTCACCGCAGAAAGGCAAGGCTTTTCTTTCGGCTTTGTGTTGCGTTTCTGCATCTGTGGTATCAAAAGACTGCGGCTTTCTGTACCAACGATGACTTCTGAAGAAGCTTACTTAATTACATCTATACTAATATTATATGGAGCAAAGATGTTTTGATTTGTTTGTTTGTAACGATTTAACTGAAAAACTAGGCAAACGATTTAAAAGAATCTTTATTTAAAAAAAAATACTGTTACTAACATAACCGAAAAGCTAGTAGCTATAATATACTTAGTCTGGCCATTAATACAGTTACAAATTAAAAAATTTCATTTGAATTTGGAATCTGTCATTCTTATATGAATATTCATTGTGTTTTCTCATTTTCGCGCCAATCGGTGTTAAGTATTTCTGTGATATTAAAATGGATGGTTAGGTGGGGTATTAGCTATCAAGGAGTGACTGAGCCATATTTTTGTGAAAATAGGTGTCGAAACATCGGCATAAGTGTATCGAGATACGATTCTTGAGAAGATGGCTAAGCCTCTTAACAACATCATGTTCCATAACCAAGAATGGTCCTTTCAGCAAGTCTCGGCTCCGGGTCATAAACCTTGATCCACCCAAGCGTCGTCATGAAGACTGGCCGTCATCTAGTCCCGATCTTAAACCGCTGGAATATGATTTATGGTCAGTTTTAGAGAGTATGGAATGCTCTAAACGCCATGGCGTTATCATGATAATTAGGAGTCCCTAAAACAACCCATAATAAAAAGTGAAGAATTTGCCCACGGAGAGAGTGCGTGTTACTATTGATAACTGACCTCAACGTTTAAAGGACTGTATTAAAGCCGATGAAGATCATTTTGAATGAGCTTCATATATTTTTAATGTTATTATATTAATGTATAACCTAACACACATTACAGTAATAAACTTTTTATGCCAGAAAAAAAAAGGATTTATCCTTGTTATAATATTTATGACAAGACTAGGTATATTAATTTTAATCATACAAGCGAGTAGTTTCTTTTGTCCTACCAAAGGTGCGTTTTCGAATCTGCTCATATTGAATTTCTTACAAAAGCGCGACTTTATAGTCTCTTAAATCTGGCTTTTTCCTGCACGGTAATAGGATTTTGCGTTCTGCAATAGCACTCTTTTTTCGGTACTTTTGTATGCAGATTCATGCGAGGTCGGGGCTGACACCATTCACACGCTTGCGATATGCAATATTCAACTGAATGATAATAAGCATGTGATGGAAACATGGGCTAGAAATATCGATTAAGTTAGACAGGCTATGAAGAGTTCCTTAGGTTTACTGGTCAAGTTTCTGTTAGAAAATTATACTCTGCGTGATTTTTGTATAAATATGGTTTTAGCTACCGTAGAACAAAATCTAGCGCTAGATCTCTTAACGTAAGGCGGCATACACGTAGTTTAATTAGTCCTATTACTACGCCTTATATCTACCGTGTTCCACGGAGGCACATCACAAACAAGGATTGCATGCCATGTTTGTGCATTCAATGTCTAAATGTATGAGGACTATACATTTAGACATTGAATGCACGAACATGCCATACATAGATTATACCATAGACCGATAATCAATTTTACACGCTGTCATTTAAAAGATACCGGTTATTGTCATACCTATACCTACATAGTAATATTATGTCAATAGTTAACAAAGACATATCTTTATTTCTATAAAAAATAAAGGTTATAGCAACATGCAACAAACTATCAGGCAATGGTATAAATATTTTAGTCGATCACTTAACTTAAACTCTTTAATGTAGATTCATAGATTCAAATTTCACGTAAAATTGCCTACATGACACGACAATGTAATGTGTGTGTGTGTGCCTAACCTTAATTTAAAATATCAATTTTCTGTTTAGGCGTTACCCGTCATACCGTACAAAATTAATGTCTAAAACTTGCATTATTCCACAGTATACATGTATTACGTATTGCGAGTCAAATGAATACACTCGAAAATTCGCAAAAACGCAAAATATGTATGTATATTCTAATACTCATTATATCGTAATTTTCTAATTCACGAGATTAAAAACTCAGATTGTATTTATTATCTCACGATTAAAAGACATGATTCTAAAATAGACAGCTTTAAAGAATACAAATATATGCATATTAAAGCATGCTATTATTAAAGAACAAGCTAACAATCTGAAGTGTCATTGTATTACTGGTATTCATAATATCTCACTCCTATAGTCAATACTCATATGATCATGTTCTTTTCTCCAACTTTATTCGTTCTAATTTAATCATATTCATAATACCCTGTCATAGCAACTAAGCAACATCTCTCAACTGTCTTTCTTTTATAAACCTATTGTATACAACTTTAGTGCCATGTATAGGTATTTATGTATCAATCTGTTTATGGCGTTACTGTCACTAAGATACTGCAGAAATATAGGCGTGGTCTCATAGCGAATAGGGTCAAACAAAATATACATTGCTAAGAGCATCTTCTGCTCATTTGATGGTAATAAATCCCAATAGTAACGTAACATAACAAAGAGTAGACATGTTTAATTGCTGAGACGAAACTATTACGTATCTATGTCCAAATTAATTACCTAAATGTGACGTATTAAGTCATGACTTAGTTAATGCAATCCCACATCCATCAATACACAATAACGTCATCTAAATACAACAGCATCAACATTACATAATGAAACGTCACTTGTTGCTCGCGGCCAGGGAAGTAGGGCGCGGAACTGGGCCGGCGACCTGCGACCCGGCCATCCCAGGGCTACAGGTGGACTTGTAAATACTGATGCATCCTGAATACATGAAAAGTGTATGCATTCGTATCTGGTAAAAGCTTGTGGCATAATCGATAGTGCTGGGGAAATGTGTCGACGAGTTTATTAAGCATTATGAAGGCATTATTAAAATTATAGCTTTTATAACATTTTTAAAGGTTGCACTGAACGTGCAATATTAGTCGTGTTGCAGGTATTACACAACATGCTCACATTTGTGTAGAAAATTTATAATTTATTAACTCAGTAATACAAGCATGTTATGATTATTTACATAATTATACATAAATGTACGAGTATAGTCTCACGCTTATTTCTCGGAAGGAAGACAAAGATTACGGATTGCCACTTGCTTTATATCTAACTTTGATGTATACAATATATTATAATCATGTTTACGTATAATATATGTACATTTGAATAGAAATCATAACATCAAATAGGTATTTACGTTTTCAACATATCTTGTAATAGCAATAATACAAATGGGTTCTCCGAAATGTTAATACGATTTCGCTTTAAATGAAAAGTAATGCGGCTGACTTTGAAGCCGACACCAAGTATGAGAAAACATTTCTTGGAAGAAGGTAAATTAAGGCATCTAATTAAAGTAGGTTCAGGAAAACGATTTCAAGGAGTTGGATTTCTATCGACAAGAATGCGACTTTTTTATATGATAACTATGCAATTAGAAATATTATTATTATAGGCCACATTATAAGAGGCTATTGTAGGAATGTACAAATATAGTGTAAGAACCATTTTTTTGTTATGGTCACTGAATATTTTGTTACATATTGGTGAACAGGACGCGTTTGGCGCGTGTCCAACGCGCTATTGCAGATGGACGTTTTAAGTAAACTTGCACCACCCAAAGTTGGGCCGGTACGTTAATTAGATCCCGAGCGTGTTTGCGTTGAATAATTACATCGTTATGTCGTAAATTAACTTGAATACAAAATTAATGCCATTGTCTTGATACAGACGTGACAGGCTTCACATCACTAAACGACAAACATCGTAAGTGAATTGTTCCTTATGATGAAAGGCCTTTCTTTCTCTATTCTTAGGATTCAAGTTATGTTCGCATTGAATTACGACGAAATCACACATTTCAGTAATATTAATAAACAGAAAGGACTTTATTGTAACTTTCTAATGTTAATACGGATTGAGCGAAAGTTATAAACACATTACACATTACATACACAACTCTTAGCACTAAACGTAAAAAAGCTGAGTGACTATTACTTATTTTTTATATTAAGTTTTCTACACCATCCACTATAATGCAATTCATTTAAAATTTCAATTTCCGTCATACATTTTCAAAATGGATCCCGTGGGCGATAGTAGTGTATACTCGACAAGTTGATTGATCACTGCTGTGTAATGCAATAACTTCGTTGATACAGAATAGTTTATAAACATCTTCTGCAACACCTACGATATTAAAATATGAGATGTTTAAATTATTAATTTCATATAACCGCGTATTATACGCTTATTGGACACCATAAATAAGGAAGACATTTCTGTAACATTGTCAAAGAATTAGTTTTTTGACTAAACGGGCTTTGTGTTCAATGTATTAATATTTGTAAAGACTACTGCGTCAGATGCCTTTTTTACTGAGATCAGCATTATTCACAAATGCATTTGTTATTCGTATTTGCATTTATAGCAGCATACTACGGTATTCGAATATCATTCGAATCCAACTATGCGTTTAACTATAAGTAACTGAAACTGTTTATATACCTTCATAAAGTAGAGATAACATGACGTGAATAATAAGGCTCTAAAATACTATTTCAGGATTTGTACCTTAATAAACTTTGACAATATACAAAATAAAAACATTTAAATATACAAATTTATTTCTTGATTTTAGTTTGGGCACGCTGATTATTCGTTAGTATTAGTACATACTAATTGAAGCCGAGATTCACACACATTAGGTATGTATTTATTACAATACTTGCTTAGGCAAAGTTAAGACCCGACCCAAAATACTCGTGGTTACATTTCCGCAATGATTGAAAAGTTGCGGTAACTTTGGTCGAACTATACATAAGCCAATGTAGAATACGATACAGGACGACCGCAGAATATTTATCAGTACGGAAGAAACGAATATTTCTATTACTAATAAAATATGCTGTGCCCTGTAAAGAATTGTAGATGTTTTATGTGAGATAAATAGGGAATAGAGGAATCGTCACTCACATTTGGAGCAGGTCGACTATAATGGAAACACGCCCACTCAACAAAATTACAGACGAATAGTCAATTAATTTTATAGTAATTTTACAACTAGCTAAGCCCATCAATTGGGACGTATATACAAGTATTCTAGGCATATTGCCTGTTCCCGAGGGAACTTTGGAATAAAAAGTATATAAAATACTCTTTTGTTGGCTGGTAGGTTCGCAAAATGCACAAAAGAAGTGAAGATAGCGCTTTTCAAAGCTTATTGCCAGACGTTTTACACTTGATACGATTATATGTACGTTTGACAGATACATGCGCAGATCGCTTGAGCCCCTACGTGACCAAAATACTCGTAATAATGGCTTCAGGATGCTTATGGGTCTATCCCGTTTCTATAGCGCATCAGGTATGTTTACTCAGGCTAGAACAAATTGTTTTAAAACGTAGGAGCAAAATTTGCACAGAACCAACAAGTAATTTAAACAATTATCACTTCAAAATGGATCATTAAGTAAACAAAGCATTAAATTAAAATCTTAAATGACAAATTTTAATTGGTTCGGTCTGCCAGCAGCAGAGCGTTAATATTTGTCCATAAAACAATTTATGTATCGGCTATGCATAAATTTTATTTATGCCCTTGTTCAGATGAAAATGAAAAACAGCGAAAATTGTTACTGTACTCTGTCCAGCAGGTCATTCGCTTTTTGTCAGTTCAAACAATGTCGGCGACATAACATTGTACTAGCACCTAGCAATTTATATTCCATACAAAATTTAACTTGCAATGTTAGTTAGTTTGTTTAGGTCAAGTCTTGTAAGGTGAATTAGATCCACGATAATTCCGATATTATAGATCTTCAGTTCTGGTGACAATATTATATACCTATAATACCCAATAATGTAAAATTTTCAAAATGGCTTCCGCCGCAAGATCGCTTGTGATGTATATTTTTGACGTCTGCCTGATGTCTTGGATTGTTTAGATTCACAATTGAACCCTGTAGGTGATCCTGGAGGCGACCCACCGTTCAGGCAAGACAATATATGTCGGGTCCGCTTGTATTATATTAAATTGTATAATGTGACAAAATGACGAGTACCATTAACTTTAAAGTTAAATGAAACTGATTTTTACAAATGATTTTTACTATTACCTATTGTATAATTAGCATGACCTCTTTACAAAAAGCAATTTAAGAGATTAAGTAAATATGAAATCGATTAATTATTATGAGTTCTTGTATTTATGTACAACAATAACATATTATGAGGATATTTTATATTGTGAAGAGAAATGCTAGTATAAATAAGATATAAATATTTTGTTTTGATATTTTAAATTTAATCTAATACTGCTATGCACTAAAAAACATTGGTTAATAGGGTAATTAGTTAAAGAAAAGAAACAGGATGTTATTTTTCCTATTTGTAAAAATAGTAGATAAGTAAAACTGGTTTATTGAAATTAAACGACTATGTACGGATTTTATCGCGTTGTTTATTTATCACAGTACTATATAATTTTGAAAATGAATAGTTTGAAAATACACTACTACTACTATTGAATTTTATTAATTTATAAGCTAATAAAATTATTTACTTAAACGATTAAAACTATTTATATTTAGGTTTACACTTTCCCCGGCGTATCGGTTGCTTTTCAGCAGCCATGGTCACGGGTCCGTATATAGTAGTTTAATTTCAATGAATAACATTCGCGTAAACAGAAGACAATATTATGTAAAACTGGTTTGTTTGTTATAAAATAATTTGGCACTTACGATTGAGATTTTAGTTCTCAAGTTAGGCAAAGTATTATTGACCTTTTTTGTAACAGTCCTTAACACTAAAGGGATTAGCATTTGCTAGATTCTAATAATAATATGGATTGAAGTAATTCCTTGCTATACTTATGAGATTTAAAAAAGCAATACCAAGATAACAAATAGCTGAAATAGCTACAAATAAAGCGACGGGTAAGTCACCACTAGTACCAGAGGACATAGCATTAAACAAACTAAACGCAGCAACCATGACAAGGTTAAAACAAGTCGTGGTCCAGTGAGCGGTGGCCATTTTGAATTAGTTCCAAGTGGTGCCCGCTACGAGTAGTGCATTTAAAACTTACAAGCCACAGGCGCAGCGGGCTCGTGGACCATACCACCATTTCTTAGTAGAGTATTTAAAAGATTAATAGGAATATGTGTTATAAATTACTAGTATTCTTGCTGACTCCTCCAGCTAGATGCTCGTGTCAGTTCACATCGGTAGTGCGATAACTTGGAAGCGAAATTATATTCTTTTGATCGCGAGTCAAGTCAAACCCTTACTTTATCCTTTGTAATACCGTCGCTTTTATTGTTATAATAATGAAAGAACAAGAAATCGAGACATACAGTGTATAGTTTTGTCTTATTTACTCGCAAATTACCATTCAAAATAAATTGTAATTGAGCAAATAATGTAGTTGGTGCAAAGAACAGAAACATACCCACTTCAAAGACTTTACATACTTGTAAGCTTAATAACTAACTAGTTTCTAACCACGGTTTCGTTCGCGTGTATTTAATAGGCATGCATAGCGAGGTATTTTTTTATTTATCGCCGAGTGTTTTTACATCACAAAATCTATGCGAAATTTCGCGTTTATAATATAAGTAGGATTAAATATTTACTGTTGTTTGAAACGTAATGTATTTTTGATGACGAGCATTCATAATTTTACAGGATCTTGTAGCGGATTATGGGATAGGCTTATCCAGCAGTGGCTGTTCACAGGCTGTTTGATTAATATACCATTTACTTCCTGTTGTCAACTACCTAAATTACATATTTGCTTTATGACCAAAACATGTCAGCTACATTTTATACCAGAGAGAAATGAAAACTATACTTAATATTATAGCATCAATGTCATTAATTTAAGAACACTATATACTCGCGTTATCTTATCTTATCTCTAAGGCCAGTCAGTACAGACCGGCGACATTTCGACCCAGTGGGATCTTTTGTGTCGACTTCCCCAATAACAACTGCCATAGATGTTCATGGCAGCCGGGACCGACGGCTTCACGTGCTCTCCGAGGCACGGAGCAGGCAATAATTGTCAATCAATACGCACATAATTTCGAAATGTCATATAACTTCCGAAAGTCAGAGGTGCGCGACGTGGGTTCGAATCCAAGACCCTCTGCATTGCAGTCTGTTGGTCACCCCACTGAGCTCTCGCTGGTCTATATAAGAGCTCAGTGGGGAAACCGCGCCAACTACAACATTAGCATGTACACTGTAAGCTATAAATAGTTATCTTAAGAGTTGTAATCTAGACTTGCATAGTTGATATCCATATTTAAATAAAATACTGCAGCTAGACCCTGGTTATTATAAAAACTAGATAACAGGCATATTTTCCACAAAATTGCAGATATGAAATCAAAATCAAAATATGTTTATTCATGTAGGTCACAAAGTAACACTTATGAACGTCAAAGTTACACTTATTCATGTGAATTTACATTTACTTGTTGCCATGTTCAGCAAAGCAAGGGCGTAGAACCAATGAGAAGAATTGGCAAGAAACTCGCGGCCACTTTTTTCGATCGCCATGTTTACAGTATTGTATATTTTAGTCTCTTCAGTAAGGAGCTGCGCAGCCATTAAACCACTTACACCTCATAAAACACTCAAGCAATAAGTAAAAATTTCAGCCTGTAATAGTAGTTTATCATATAATAGGAGCATCCTCTTACGTGTATACAGAATAAAAACAACGCGGGACCATATAATACGTTACAAGATCCCAAACCAAACATGAATAGGTCGAGACGAATTAAACAGTTCATGGGAGTCCACGAAGTGTTTGCCATAATGAGTACCTACTCAGCAAATATTCGTTGAATCTCGTATCTCACGCAGTATAAGTTAAAAAGAGACAAAATACTTTTTGATATACATACATATGTCGATTTAATATGAACTGCTAGGATGTTTTATACAGTAAAATAGGGCATCTCCATAGATAATGTATTGCTATCGCAATACTTTATACATCATAGAAAAATCACAATTGCTTCAAAGTCAGTTAACCGCCAACGTCACAATTGCTAAAGTGGGAAAGCTCGTCATCTATCTGATATGATCTATTTCAATTACTCGATAAGATTCTATTGTTTGATTAATTTAAAGCGGTCACCAAAATCAATTATAACTTGCATAACTAAAGATCTATGCTAATATCGCTTATCTATGATTGCTTGTTATCTGTGTCGCACAAATTGTGCGCCTGACAACCCCATTGACTTAAGGACTTTAATAGATGCAGAAATGTATACAGCTGCTTCTATCCAGTAATTTTTAACTACACAGATGTCGTCGCAGGCAAAAACAATCACCTCGCAGATACCACTTCGCTGAATGTTGTGGATCCCACCCCACACAGGTCAATTATTTGTGTGAGCCACAAATGATTGTTCAGGCTCCATGTAAACTTTGTTGCGTTGATTGAATTTTTGTAAACGCCCCCGCGAAATGTGCCTTTTAAAAGTAGTAAAAGTGATGTTAACTTAGGTACCGCAATTTCAATAATGCTTTATTCATTTATGATATCTAAATGTAAATGTTGCTATTTGTTTGGAGGAGTAAGCAGAAATTACGAATTTTCATATTCTCGTCGCAATTCTGATTTATTTCTTTAGTTATACTACATTCACTTGCATTATATGTACCATGCATGCTCATCAACTGCGCGTGCTTATAGCCTTATCTTATTTTAGAAGCTGTTTAGTCAGTCGAGGCTCTCCAAGCATTTTTCGTTCCAACGACCTCACATTTTACTCACCTTAACTACGTTACCGATTTTATATATTCTCATATGATAATTCGAGATACCTAAAACATCTTTGCAGCTTTCGGTGCTGTCAACAAAAAATCATATGGACGATTTTTGTCCCTAGCGCTAGCTGTACAGACCGACACCGTTTTCGAGAGGTTTTCAACACGACGAGATAAATATGTTGGTGTTTGTAAGCGGTATATAAAGTAGCGGGTCGCATGGCACGCATGCTTTTTAAGATGCAATAAAATACTTTTCTAATTATCACCTTCTATTATTCTACAAATTCTTTTATCATAATACAAAGAGCTCTTTTACATGTTGTATATACTTCAGTCTTAATTAAAATATACCGAAATAAATACAGTTAATATCTTCAAGAATTGCCGAGCTGGATGTGGAGAGAATATAACTCCGTTTGTGCATTATATCTTACGTAACAATACCAAGTCGGCAGTGGCATCTTGAAATAGACAAATCAATAACATTTCAGAACTCATACAGTCGACGCCTATAATAGATAATTTAATAAATGTCGCCGTTTTTATTTAAAAACCTTACTTCTACGTACCTGAAGTCTAAGGGCCCTACGTCACGGCAAACTTTACATAACTTTACAACAAAGAACACAGACTCGGAACACCTATTTGTGGATCACACGAATATATCTTCTGTGTCAAATGGAGTAAACACTTAGTGTAATTTACACTATAACACTTAAAAGCAGGTGTAGGATAGGTAGTTAAACTCTTCGCGCAATTAAAACACAAGGAAATAAACGGACTCTTCTTTACAGACTCAGAATTAACATATCTGATGTTATCAGATTCATTATTTAGAGTAAGGTTTGTCGAGGTCAAGTTTTTAATTTACATATTATCTGATAAGATTCAGTCAGATAAGATTCGGGAAGTTCTACCGTCTATGACATTCGTACTTGCCTTATAATCTTTTTCTTCTTTCATTACGAGTCATCTACTATATTCTCAAATATAAGTACCCAAGCAAAGATACCTACTTTCATGTCTTCTTATTTAATTTTATGTCAGTCAGAGAATGGAATATTCTCTCATTCAATCCATTATAATAATTGAAAATTGTAAAATATTTTTCTTGTCGTTTACGCTTAAGTTTATTATTGAAATCGAGGCACAGATTGAAGATATTAGCTGTACAGTTTGGCATGAGCCTATAAAAGACAATCGGCTCGTTAATGTGAGACATAAAATTGCAAAATCTGGATAGCAGACACCTTCCTCTATATTTCAGAACTTCCTCTACGTAATAACATACCCGTATAGAGTGCGTTGTTATAAAAATAATACATTAAATTATATTAAAATGTTTGCCTACGCTTGTGACTTGTACCTCCGTCGACAGGGTTGCTTAAGCACAAGTGCAGTTGGCAATTAGTTGCAGTCGCCATTCTACGTTTTATATAGGTTTTAATTACAACAAATATAAAATAATAAAACTTTTCACTTTTATTGTCTGGTTTAATTAAATAAAACCTTTTTAATGCGAACATAGGATACTGCCGCGGTGGCGTATAATTAGCTATGCCGTTATAAGGAAGCCTGTTCCATTCAGTGAGTAAATAAAAACCGTGTGTTTGGGGTTAAGTATTAGTTTATTAGATACTATTAGTAGGGCAAACACCGATTAGAAAGTTAGAATTTTAATTAATTTTAAATTCAAGGCACATTTAAACTATTGGAAGTTTTGCATACAATTATTGATTTAGCTCAATTACACGCAGTGGGGAAAATATCAAAGGAAATCGTACATATCTAGGATCTACGTAACGTTCTTGAAGACGTGTCAAGCTGACAAGTGTACTAACTTGCAACTGGCTAATTGATGACGTACTAACTCTCATTCAGTTCAGACCTGCGTCTAACGGCAATTCAATTTATAAACACGAATAATATTTTATTAGTAAATAAATCATAATTATATAATTATTATAATAACTATTATAGTTGCCATGTTCAAATACATATTGCAAATGGTTTACCCAACTACATTACCTGAGAGAACTAAGGCACGAAGGTTTTAATATTACGCTAACCAAAGGTCCAATGACTACGAAATTAAATCACAGTACGTACTACATACATAACATCGTAATATCTTTAGCCCTAGAGACATAAGCAGAGTTTACTATACTGGAGAAATATCTTCCAAAAGATTGTACCTATAGTGAGTATTTTGCAGATCTTAAGGAAAGGCATGTCAACAGAAAACCCTGATCTGCAATGACACCCACTAATCCTCAGAAAGCCATGTTTTGGTCTTATGTAAGCGGGCCTACTTATTGTCGTCCTTTAGGAAATATTACCGAAATTTCCACTTCATCTATGGAATTATGCCTCATAAAATTGCCTTTTAGTTAATCTGCTTATATATCACTAGCTATGCTCGCGGTTTCACCCGCGTTTATGGTTACTGCGCCGCCCCCGTGGGTCGTAGCGTGATGTCATATAGCTTTCGATAAATAGGCTATCCAACTCCAAAATAATTTTTCAATTCGAACCAGCAGATCATGAGATTATCGCCTTTAACCAAACAAACAAACAAACTCTTCAGCTTTATAATATTAGTATGGATATGTATAACGACGAGGGTGCACATTTATGCACGTAAACTGATGTATTTCTTGTTAGCGTTTAATTTATACTACCATCATAAGGAAAAAGACCTAAAGAGCATAAGATTTTTTTATTAATCTACCGGCAGATGCGTCTTATGTTACTGATTCCAAATAGACAAAAATCTTAATTTAAAAAAAATGTTAGATAGGTACGTCTTTTTCCCTTATGACAGCAGTATAACCAAATAACCAATCTGCTAATGCCCGGCATGTATTGCAGTGCCCCTTTGTATTTAATTTGGCAGAAATCTTCGTGAGCTCTCGCAGAACAAATTACCTAAGTATTATTGCAGTCGGATGAATGGTGTAGAAACGCAATCGGTTCAAACAGACAATCATTTTGGTAATGTAATTGTATAACTTATTCTTAATCAAATTAAATAAATATTTTACATCCAGTGATTGAATACGGGTGTAGGTACACAATCCCATTCATGCAAATAAAACCGCAGAGCTATTGAATTTTAATATTAAGTTAATTTATTTATTAAAGTATTGCCGACAGCCATTTACGTAAAGGTTGTAAATACCTTTTTTAATTCCCGTTCCAAAAGCTACTGAACCAATATCTCAGCATTACCATTTCCCAAATGGTTTGTTGATTCCCTTTTTATGTGAAATCTATAAACCAAATTGCTTATTCCTCTCATCTGATTTGCAAATGTGTATCTACCTACAAAATTATTGTTATTGGTTGCTACTTTGGCCCACTGTCATAATCTTCCGCTAGTATTTTTACGGTTCTCGGGTCGATTACAAATTTTCCTGTCAGGAAATGTTCAATACTCGCGCGGATTCTAGGTCTACCCCATGGAACAGAGAGACTTGCCCCCTACCACATGCGACCTACTTTTTATGCTACTAAGGTGACAGAAAAGCTTGTGTGCTCATTTGTCAGCAAACACTACGTTATTGACATTTCCATCAGTAGAGACTCTCCTCGCCCGATATCGATAATTTATAACCGTTGCTTAAACTGCATCGAGATATTTGTGTAAGGAAACTCCAGAATCAGTTCTCAAGTATTTATTTCCTTTAATATTATTGTAACATAATTATATTTTATATTAATAGTTTACATAGTTACACAATATGCATACCTGATTTAATTCAATGCAATATCCGCCACTTAATATACTTTTACTTCTCAAACTTATCCGATCGCCACACAACGCACGACTGCCCGTTATAGTTCCGCGCGTTAGTTTTATACTATCAAGCATAGTGGGGCAGTCGAGAAAAATCAGTGTTGCCAACAGAAAATAACGGATACAATTAAACATATTCAAATAATGCTTCTACATTGCTACATTTAACTAAATATTTCTATATAATAATTATATTCTACCTATAATTGCTAACAGCTCGGCCATCCTGATGTTAAAGCAAGACCCTTCGCTTTAGATTATGTTTAACAACAACAGGTCAAGCGATTCGTGCACAAAATTGTGGCCATGAATCGCTTGAAGTACCGTCGTATATATTCGTAATAAGTATAATTTAATGTATTTCATTTATGTACTTCTTAAGAAATTATTATGTATATCCTGTTACATAGAGACAATGCTTATTTTTATCAATGTGAATGTACACATTTATAACTTATTATTAAAGATAAATTTATTTGACTCAACATGTGTACGATCAGGTGTTACAGATAGGTATTTTTTGTCTCAACATGCTCTGTCTTGTCAGACATGCAAATGTATATGCTTAATAAGAATTTTAAAATTATGCTGGATCTAATATTATAATTAACATGTCAATTAAGCGTATCTTAACAATGAAGTGAGATATATTATAAATAGGTTTGTTCAAATCCTTACAATATAAAAATTAATTAATTAATAATTCATTTCCAATAATAGAATAGTAATAGATAAGTCAATAATTAAGAATATGCCAAATTAAATTAGATCATGATAGACGATTATTAAAACAAAGAAAACAAATTATATAAGATTATCACATAGGAGATCATTAATATTATAGTAGCATTTATGCAATAAATAATAAATTTATTAAATTGCATTTAAATACGTTAACATTAAGGTCCTTAAATTTATTTGGTACTTTATTGTATATTTTGGGTGCCATGCAGAAAATGCTATTATAATTGTTTTACATAGTATGTATGGCATTCATACATTTATTTTAAATCACTGAAATATTATATAATTATTGAAAACAACCAGTGAGAATCACTGTTACAACTATTATGTTATCAATTCATTATTTTAGAAATATCATCACATTCTTTCTCTGAATTTACTTAACTAGAATCATGAGTTCTATCGTATACCAAACATGGTTTTAGTTTATCTATTGATACAATATTCTCATAGCGAGGTCGATGCGCCTTTAACATTACTTAATACATCTAAAACTGTTGAGACGCGGTTATTAATTAATTTACTTAGTTTATTTAACGGTGCCGAGTTTTGATGTCGCGACTTCCCGTGTTATCCACGATGTCGCGACACCTCCCTCCTCGGACTTTTACGATTGTGCCGAGTTTTGATGTTACGACTCCCCGTGTTATCCACGTTGTCGCAACACCTCCCTCCTCGGACTTTTATTATTATGCCGAGTTTTGATGTTACGACTCCCCGTGTTATCCACGTTGTCGCAACACCTCCCTCCTCGGACTTTTATTATTATGCCGAGTTTTGATGTTACGACTCCCCGTGTTATCCACGTTGTCGCAACACCTCCCTTCTCGGACTTTGCGACTTACGATTAAAAGAGTGTTTGTGGATTTGCCTCTCTCGCCGGCTCCCTTCCACTCCCTCACTCTGTATTTGTTTTGAAGTCTACCCTTTTCCGCTTTCATTATCGCGGTTACTTATCATCAGACTCATCCATTAGTCTGAAAATTAAGGAATGATCGGCAGTTTAAATTCATTAATTAAATTTTTATCACAGTTAATCTGTCAGGTATACCAGACGTAATAAAATATATCGAGTCATGCCACCAGTATGTCACTGAGACTCAATAGGATAACTTTAATATTACCGCTGAAACCTGTCAGCTGTTTGTGATTTGGAGTCAGTCAACAGTGATACCATCTCCTCCCCTGATCATGAAGTTATGCCTGTGTCTTATTTGGTTGATAACAATAACAAAAACACATTCATGCCTTGAGACCAAACACCTATTTGGTCTGAAAACATGAATACATCTTTGTAACCCACACCTGTAGGTTTCAGTAGAAGTTAAAAACGACTACATTAAACGCTCAGTCAACAGTCATTTCTTTATGGTGACAGCCTATCTGTCACTAAAAAAGATGCAATCTATTTAACAGAAGTATAATCATTACATTATAAGGTAGGAAACTTTATTCTGTGTGCATTACCATAGTCCTATGTATTAACAAAAGAACAAAAATAGGAATATTGAAATACTTAATTTACTTCTTTAAATGCAGTTGTATATGTTATAACAATTTTATTTCATTCTTCGACACAAACAAGTTTATTAGTAGATTTTAATTGACTAAATATACATTGTTTCTACCTTATGTTTATAAAAAGCAACTTGCTAAACTATTAGCATTTAATATATTATGCAGGGACCCAGTTACCAGTAGAGTAGTGGAGGTTATAGAACATAGTAGTATTATTACTACAAATCTTAGTGATACATCTAGAAGTTTAAACTGTTAAACGAGACAAAGGACAGGCATACACAGTATTAAACTAATTCATTAAAATATTCAGGGTCTATCCGGCAAGGAGTTTGAATTAGATTTATTTTAAACATAATATTCAAGTATGTTGTAACGGAACATTGGTTAAAAAGTATTCAATTAAAATTTATAATGAGTAATTTTCAATTGTAAGTGCATTTTTAAGAGAATTCTATATATGGTGGCTCTCTAATATATTTATGTAATGATGTAAAACGTAAAGAACTTAAAGATATAGTAAATCTTTCTATCGTACTGATGAATTATCCTGTGTGGAACAAGAGCAACATACCATAGTTTGTGTGTACTGTCCACCGCAGAGTGACTTTAGTGTATTCGAAACAGTAGTACAGGATATTTTAAATCGTTTGAGTTTTAGTAATAGGAATATAGTAGTATGTGGTGATTTTAATATTAATTTCCTTGAGCAGTCTCAGTCAGCTCTTTCTGTGAAACTAATTAGTTCATTAGAGTCATTTAATTAAAGTATCTATTTTTGGAACCAACCAGGATTATATCACATTCTGCTATCTGCTTAGATAATGTATTTTGTGACTCAATTTCTAAATACGGCCGGGCCATATTAAGTGAACCGACATCTGACCATTGTGGTCAAAGGGTAGATTTTTCTGTAAATACAATGCTTAAAGAGAATAAGATCACATGTAGACCAATGACCTCTAATCGCTTAAAAAAATTTAATAATAAAATAAGTGTCAAGGTTCTCAATATGGAAGGATATCCTTTCTCAGACGAAGTATATGAGTCGTTTACTTAACATAATTACTTTAGAATATAAAAATATTATTTAATGTAAGACCTTTACTAAGAATAATAAGATTATGTTTTGTGATCTAAATTATATGAATTATATGATATGAAAAACATTCAATTTTGATCCTAATTTTATTCAATATGTTAAAAATTATTTAAAATGATTTGTGCCACTGCCAAGTCCCTTTATCTAAAAACTAAAATACGAAATTCTAGTAATAAAATCAAAACTACTTGGAATATTAATAACAATGAAACAGGACGCAGGAAGGTGCGTGATAATACCTTTGAATAAATATTGTCTTCTGTTTACGCGAATGAAACACCAATAACTAAATTATGTTCGGGTGCTTTGAAA
Organism: Catocala nupta; assembly: GCA_963675205.1. Lineage (NCBI taxonomy): Eukaryota > Metazoa > Arthropoda > Insecta > Lepidoptera > Erebidae > Catocala > Catocala nupta. The sequence goes on from OY776086.1 coordinate 8,252,670, forward strand.
TAACTACACTGGAACATTGAGATAACTACCATCTTAGTCTCCCCGTGACCATGGCTGCTGAAAAGCAACCGAAACGTCGGGGAAAGTGTAAACTTAAAAACAAATAGATTTGGTAGCCCCAACAATCCAATTAGCTTAAAATTAGCAAAGTTTAATAGTATAGTATAGTAGTGTAACAGTTTCTAAATTATGTAATAGAGTGTTAAATAAACAACGCGATAAAATCCGTATATAGTAGTTTAACTTCAATGAATACCTTTGAACTTAATACAAATAATAACAATAGGAATTCTATGACGCCTATTAGAGGGTTTTAGTTTTCTTCTTTTTTATTTCTGTTTTATAATATTTTAGGTATAAGTTAGTTTTATAGAATTGTGTTTATATTATGTATATAATTAATAATTTGTATTTTGGAAAATAATAACATAATTTAAAATAATTTGGAAATAGCCGACACCTTTAATAACTACTTCGCAAAACTAACTTTAAATACAACTAGTACCCTAAGGTCTTGCTCAGCTCGAGCAGAATACTTGGTTATCGACAACGTGGAAGAGTAAGATACTATTCAGTTTTGAACGTGTACATCCATATCATATAATAAACGTATTTAAGTAACTTAATTAAAAAATATATGCTAAATTCAGGGATTCCTATCTCTGTAAAATTTGTTGAACATATTATTGTCAATATAGCGCCACACCTAGCTGCTATAATCAACGGGGCATTTTAATGAATATGGGCATTTTTCTTAACTTAATTAAATTTAGTAAAATACTACCTTAATTTAAAATTGGATACCAAAGCGATCCCAATAATTTTAGGCCAATTTCAATCAGTAAAGTATTTGGGAAGATTATATTACAGCAATTAAAGAGCCACTTTAGTGTAAATGATTTATTTCATACAAATCAATATGGTTTCAGGATTTGTGTGAAATTGTTTTATTCGTGGATGACAAATCCCTTATTTTTAAAGTAGCCTGAAAAGCACCGAATTTATGTGCTGTTAACGATTTACTCGCGCAAGTCCTAGACTGGTTTACGACGAATAATTTACTACTAAACTTTACACTGCCAAATGTAAAGAGTCCTAACGTAAATATAAATTTAAAAACTTTAGATGATAAAGTTAAGTGAGGCGCTCAAATATCGTGTCTTGCAGGTTTCTTCTCATAGGGCCAACCCTTTGCCTGAACCTAGCAACTAACCTAAATGTAGCCTCAGTAATTTTATTGACCTTTACTAATTTTCAAGCTAACAAAACTATTAAAACTATCAAAGCTATTCAAATTTATTATAGTTTATTTATATAATGCTTATTTTTTATATAATACATTATATATTACCATAAACAAAATTCATATAAATACCAAATCATGTCTGCATTGACATAAACTTTATATTTTATCAATTACATTATTTTAAAATAGTTTAACTATGCTTAACAATCGTTCTTCAAAATTATCTGTTATTTGTAGATATATAACCGGTTTACACCAAACTCATTAGTAGATATTGTGCATGCTTTGTTCGCTTAAATATTACAATCAATATTACAAAACTGTCCTTACTCAATTAACTTACAGTTGGTATTTCTAGAGTGAGAATCCTTACCTCGCCGTAACACAATTTGACTAGCACGGGAGCTAAAGAATTTTTATCGGATTACCGCCAATTTTATATGTTGAAGTTAAACAGAATATTTTTCTTCTTATTTATACATTAATTTGCTAATGTTCGAAGTTAATATAGTCAAATATATTAATAGTGTAAATATGTTTAACTGTACTATATTGTATCTGTTTTAAACATGCTGTGCACACATATTTAGAACATATATTAAAACAGAACAACATTGTAAACCTAGGCTAACTTTATCTATGAATAAAGTTTTATCTTATCTTATCTTTGTGAACTAAATGAATAAATGATATTGACTTTGACCATGAATTCAGCTCATCCATGAAAGCTTTAATCTTTAAGATAGTATATAGTTTCATTGTGTTTTAATATTGTAGGTATCGATTTAAAGTAATAATATATTAATAATGATACCTTCAATCTGTATGTCAGTATAGTGCATATAAACATAGCGCACCAATATGGGCAAAAGCATTAACAAGTCATTCCTCTTCCTAATACCATTTTTGATGGACATATAGCAGATTGCACCTGATAACACATCCCCAGAGAGTAGCTCTGGCTGGATATAAACAGTGCCGAGAGGAGAAATACCTAGGAGTGCCCCAGCCAAATTCAACCTCATTAACCGCAATAATACTACATATCCATAGGTACACAGTACATTATCAAGTAAATACGTCGCTTGCCAATAGTTAGCTACCAGGGAGTGCCTTGGCCAAGCCAAACTACGACGCCGACACAACGAGTCCACCTAGCGTCCAACACACTTATCTGTAAGTCTCATAATCGAGACGAAAAAACAAACAAACACGAGTGTCGTAGTTGACTTCAACCCATCAGGACGGAAATATAAACAAACCAAATTGATGTTAAATCTGTTAAATTTATCACAATTACTCACTACATGGAATAAGTAACAATTATCCATATTTTCAACGTTTTCACACGATACCTTAATATTTTTTAAAGCATTTGGCGTTCGAATAATAAATAATTGTTTGATTTAAAAAAATCTTAGACGAAAAGTGAGGTTATTTGTCAGATGCCAAAATATCTATAATTTGGAGGAATTTAAATTAATCTGTCAGTAATAATTACTAATCCTATCCCTTAGGTTATTCTTTAACAATGTAAAATTATGTACCTACCTTGCATTTTTTTTACTGTATGTATCGATATACCATATTCTGTTTGGTCAAAAGCGGATATCAACTTTTTTAAATTCAAATAAGTAATTAATTGTTTTACAATTGATGCTACACTTGGACATCACTAAAATGTCTATGGTCATGTCAATGAACCGTTTGTATACCTTTTGATTTTGTTGTATTGAAATCGACTATATCGCAATACCCCATACAATGCGTGTCAAATGTTGAGAACCAATTCTGAACGAAAAGTATAAATTTTCTTTTTATTTGTTCATAAAAGTTAAATTTGCACGTGGGCTGGGATAAACGAGTGCCTTTTAAAAAAAAATGACCCGTCTATCCCACTTCTGAATTGTAAGGAAACTCCAGAATCAGTTCTCAAGTATTTATTTCCTTTAATATTATTGTAACATAATTATATTTTATATTAATAGTTTACATAGTTACACAATATGCATACCTGATTTAATTCAATGCAATATCCGCCACTTAATATACTTTTACTTCTCAAACTTATCCGATCGCCACACAACGCACGACTGCCCGTTATAGTTCCGCGCGTTAGTTTTATACTATCAAGCATAGTGGGGCAGTCGAGAAAAATCAGTGTTGCCAACAGAAAATAACGGATACAATTAAACATATTCAAATAATGCTTCTACATTGCTACATTTAACTAAATATTTCTATATAATAATTATATTCTACCTATAATTGCTAACATTTGGAAACACTACTCATCGCAGAAACAGGGATATTTGATGCTTGTGAATCTGCTTCCATAATAAAGCTACTTAAGGATAGATTATGGTGTTTTACAATTGCCTCATAGGAGTAAATACAACTGTCATAAGCGTTTTATACCTTCCACTTTCCACTCACAGAGGCAGATAGTGATGTGTGTTAACTATTGTTATACGATATCCAGTAGGTAAAAATTCAATAATATAGTAGGTACGTAACAGCTGCTTCGGTTCCCGCGACACTGGTAACAACTGGCACGACTTCAAAATATATGAAAATCGATTACTGCTGTTGGTATCCGTTAAAATCAATAAACACCAGCCTCAGTAAAAATACACTGAACTAAAAGATGTGATTTTTGTTTTTTCTGGAGTACGTATCTAATTTGTAAAAGCAGCCCTTGCATTGCCAAATGTTAAAGTAATTATTGCGCGGGTCTTTTTATTAAAATACAGCTGACTAGGGGTCAGCCAACAATTATACTCCAACAACCATACGTTAATTATTCACTCATAATCCCTTAAAACAATATTTTTTGCGCATCGGTAGTGCTCAGGTGACTACTTGCGGCTAGTATGCATTCCCAGCTGTTGTCAGTTTACCCGCGGTCCATATTGTGTTTCGTGTACGTCGTACATACATGTAACACATTAGGGACTATATCTCCTATTTTACTGGACGAAATTAGTATTTAATGGTTTAGATTTAAATAGTACCTATAACATATTGCCTCAAAATCCGTGCAATGGTTATTACGCGTGATCGGAGCAAACAGAGTGACAAAAATTCTAATCATTGTTGTACAATAACAATTAGATTATTTTATGTATAAGAAGGATACGCCTGCCTTACACACCCAGAGAGGTGTGCACAAATCGTGACCAACTGCGTGCCTTTTTTTCAATTAAAACGGAGATTTCTGTTTGACTTGGACGTTTTTAAAAGGGACTGACCGGAGATACCTTTTTACGTACTGCTCTACTGGGTTATATTTATAAACGAAATGCACTTGTTACCAACGACAATTTATTGACCAACCATTACAAAGTGTGGTTGGCGAGCGACTGCCTGCAACCGTCGATGCCACACATTCAACCTACGTACATATCACACGCGTATTATATTACAATGTATATCATATATTATACCTATACCTACTCTTAAACCCCACATGTTCGAAAAAAGTAATTTGGCAGTCCAAAGGAAAGGCTACAGAGTCTAGTCTGTAATCTAACTATTGCTACCTAAGACCTAATAAGAAAACCAGTTTTTGGCGCGCTTAAACGGTGGGACAAATATTTGTGTGATCCACAAAAAGTATTTCGAGTCTCGGTGTTCTTAGTACTCCGCAACATAGGGAAAAACCAAATGCGGGAGTTGTCTTTTTAAAATAAACTTAAAATGCATCTCGCGCTCTTCTCATATGTGTTTATTCTGTATTGTAGGTTTATGTTTGTATTGTAGGTCAGGTGATTAAAACCCATGAAAAGCAGAAATCCAGTCTATGCGAAGTCATCAATTATGAGATTTTAGGAAACCGACATAAGTCGTAACTCATACCTATTTATTAAATTACAAAACGTTATGAAATTCATTTATTACTATTTGTTAAAATGTCGATAATAAAACTACCGTAATGTTTTACTATCTTCTCTAGGCTTTATTAAAAAAAACACTAAGTTGTAAGCGATAGTTAACCATTTACTGACAAAACATATGCTATCAACACAAATCTACGACTTCCATATGCAATCCAACATCCAATTAAATGTTTTAGTTTCAATCTAATAAATATAGAGCACTATACGTGTTCCGAAATTCAAACTAGAGATAACGCAATGCACAGCACAGTCTAACGTCGAAGGGATTAACCAGACAATGGGACTGCGAACCTTGTTAAACACATCCCGCTGTTCAATCATGAACTTTAATCCCCAGTATCAAAGCCCAATTTACTTCACAATTCATTTTGTTTGCTACAAGCTATTAAAGTAACTGCTGTGGAACTCGTTATTAGTATTGAAGTACTGAAAATTGTCGCAAAAGAAGAATTTGTCATGCAATTTATTCATAATAACATACATGTGAGGACGGGCTTTGTTTAATGAGAAGCATTTATTCTGACAACTGGCTGAGCCGCATCATTTTCAAATGAAAGCTTTAAGACGACAATAGAATTAAATCTATTTTTGCCGTCTTAAAAGAATATACTTTCTAATTAATTACGTAACATAATATATCGAGTTATGATCGTGCCTAATAAATAAGAATAAGAGTCCTTAAACTAATTTAATAAAAAATACAAGTCAAGTGTGTTATTATCATACGGGACCTGTATTTGTAATTAATACATAAAATAATGCTAAAATCTTTTAAAATAACTAGCAATAACTAGCAGAAATAGTACCTGAAAACTGGGATACTCCAGACAGCATGGACAGCCCCGAGTGGCGGCTGTGCGAAGGGTGTATCATCCCTATAGAATATATTTCAGAGTCTTCGAACTGCCACATGATGGATAATTTAAGTGCTCAACTTTAAAATCCAACTGACATTTAATTATCTAAACCGAAATATACCGCTTTAACCGCATGCAGTGCAACTCCGAACAATGGAAACTCACAATGACACAAAATTATATCAAGACAATTAAAATCGAAAGAAAAACAAAGTTTTAATTTATATGGACCGTGTATTTTATCACGATTTTGATTAAACCGATCATATTAAGGTGCTGTATGATGATATGCATGAGTGTAGCGACGTCCGCACGGCGCGGTGGGTGCGACGCGACTGACTGAACGCGGTCTTTGTATTTGTTTGGCGGTGGAGAGGGATGGCCCACTGGGTGGGGGTGCGACGTCACAACCACCCCCAGGCAGCCAGGGCCCGCGGGATCGCTACAGATACTGATATCATTTTTCTGCCGCCGCATTCACGCTTTCATCATGTTAATTGGATTATGATTAAAATCTCACTACCCACAAGAGATAATGTTATTTTTTAAAGTCATTTATTTTGTAACAGCATTAGCTTCACAAGATTAATTTAAGGGTTAGGGTGGATGAACTGTAATATGAATACAAATTAATAGATTGTGTGTTATGAGACTTAAGAGTGTTATGATTAGTAATATGGTACCTATCTAATATTAATTTGTATGAACTATTGTAATCTTCTGGTATCTATGTCAATATAATATACAATAGGACCCTTTATTATATTGACATAAGCATGCTTAAATATAAGTATCTGAAAATGAAAATTTAGAAAGCAAGTCATTCTAATTGAAATTAGTACCTACTTTTTATCAACAATGTGTTAAATTCTCTTTATACATAATTGTTAGTGGATACAGTTAGATTTGCATTGCAATATTTAATTGCCAATAGCAACAGAACCCTAAAAAGCATTTAAGGGTTAAAGTAGTGTGTTTTCATAATGTCAACAGTATTGTTATCATCTTTCCGTCATTACCTTCCCTAATTAATTTATCTCTTTTAGCCGACTTGATCGGATTTACTCCCTTTCTTATATATATCATCTCTCACACAACAGATCAATCCTTTTGTGGGTTATCCTATACTGTGATATTTTCATAACTTTAACTCACTGTTAAAATTAACATTATTGAATTACTTATTCTACCTTAATTACGCCAATCAAAGATTAAGTTTTTTATAGAAGATGTTGTTTAGATCAGCATTAAAAAATCTGAATGGCTTATAACAGATGAAAGTCCTAGCTGTGCTCTGCTATGCTTAATTATGGTCACCTTTCTGAATCGTTAAGTTTCCATTGCACACATCAACACGCAATGTGATAACTAATAGTATACATAGATAGTATACTATTATCATACTCACTTATATTAAACATTGAGTTAGCTCACTCTTCTTAATGTGATCTATGTATAGGTAGTGTGGACACATACTTATATGATGTAATCTGTAGAATGGACAGTATTCAAAGCAAATATTGGACTTGTCATATTGGCAAGCTGTAAGCACTTCACAAATTATTTATTATATCTGCTTAGATATGAAGTAAAATAAATTTATTTCTATCAAGATGTAGTTAGCATCTTTATTAATATGAATTAATTACATTCTTACTTTACTCAAAGATAAATGTGCCATTAAATATTTTCACTATAAAAAGTAAATTAAAGTAAAAGACTTTAATTTACTTTTGAAATACCACACCAAACAAACGCGCTAAAGATAATCGATAAAGTAAAAGAGCACTTTTCTTCATTAAATCTATTTTTTTATTCATCCAATAACGTAGATAACGAGTTTGTAAATACCGCGCCTAGCATGTGCTAAATGCACGCGACCACGCCACTAATAGTAACAATGTTAGCAACTGGAACGCGCCCGAAGGATTTTATCAATAACATTCCCACGATTATTTACTATTAATTTTTGTAATTTACTTGTATAAAAAGAAGAGAAGTACTTACCATATTCCCTGAACAGCTTCTTATATTGACCAAGATCGTTTTGATCCAGCCATTCGTCAACTAATGCAGTTTCATCTTCAAATATCTCAGTGAATACAACTCTAACTAAATATATAAGAGAACACAGAAATAATATTGTGCCAAAGTAATGCACCCGTTTATACATGTTTAGTCTTTGGTCATAATGACATATTCAGTTATTTTAATTTACAAAAATAAACCTAAACGAGGACGGCCTCACAATTTTGTTTTGTTTGACATTTTTGACGTTGACATTTATCGCATTCCAGTTTCGCAAAATAATCATTATTAGTTATAATCATCATGAGCACGACTTCCCAAAGATATATTTTTCAGTTTTTCCTATTCAAGGAAGGTCAAATACAAAATATACGATATAATTATATTTAATTTTAACTGAATTCAATTCGTTTTTAGATATATTTAAAACGATAAATAAAAACTATCTAGTTCCCGTTATTTATCTAGTTCCAACCATATTTTGCACGGATTTGTATATAAACATTAATTTTGTTTTGTCATATTTGCTTTTATCCATAACAATCTGGAAGGTCTGACTTTCACAACACAAATTATTTTGCAATACATTAATATTACAGCAGTGTACGATAAATCACGGGACAAATACAGTTAGGTCAACTTTATACTGTAAATCAAATATGACTGCCAATATGTCACCTTTTGTTAAGGTATCGTAGCTAAATCAAATATATCGTAGCAAATATTCGCAACGTAGTGACGTTGCTGCTCTAAACCAGTGGGTTTAGAGCTAATAAGTACCTATACATATTTAAATAAGCAACGACGTCTATCCTACATAGGTATATAAAAATAAATCTCCGACTAAGTGCGAGCTAAACTGCAATCCTATATTATTAAGTTGCCGCACAAGCACACGTCAAAAACGTGTGGCTTGACGTTACCCCTCGCGGACGCACCGATTTCCTCGCCGTTCATTCCACAGCCGACAACTAGGATAAAAGTACTTCAATTGCTTTCGCGATTACTTTAAGTAAATTTTCGGTGTCAAAGAATAAGAGGTGAGTGTTTGTTATTTCACCTTTCTTGCATTATTACCTATAATAATTGTCGTAGGTAACATATTTATCAACCATCCCAAGTGATACAACATTTTGAGTTTATTTCGGCAAGTTTTTAAACTAAAAATGTTTTTTCGGAACTGTTTCTAGGCGGGCAACGCCGGTCACAGTGACCGGTATTCGCCGCTAGTAAAATAAGTACATACATGGTTAGTCTTTTATGGTTTATTTTAATGTTTATTTATTAATATTGAATAGAACCGTTTGCGTATTGGTTAGTAGGTGTTGTAAGATAACGACCATATATTTATTTATTGATTACAGAATGTCAGAAGCAAATCAAAACAAATCAAAACTGACAAAAGAGAAGCAAAAGTAACAATGAAAATGAAAACTGAAAAAGACAAGAAAATTAAAGGAAAATCGATTGATGTGAAAAAGGTTAAAAAGAGAGTTCAACAAAACCAAGAATGGTGATAGGTCGGACATAGAAATAGAAACGGCAGACTTGCGTGAAGGTGAAGGTAGCTGATGAAATATATTTAAAAAAAGAAAGCGCTCACTCAACAGAACGGTGTTGAGTGGTGCGGCGCCGGTTTCACCATCACGGGTCTCGTGACAATGGAGACCCGGAGGCTCCGGACCGGAGCGGGTTTCCCCGTAATTATGCCCTTGAAAATGACACTTCCACCCCCAAGCATATACCTCTAGCAGGCCCCTCTGACCGGCCGACCAAGACAAGCCATAGTTGAGAGTCCTACGGACGATCTTGAAGTTCCACCCCAGTCAAGCAGTAACGGCAAGCCGGGGACGAGGCCCTAACCGACTCTCCGAGACATTCAGGTCCGCAGTGTCGCTATTCACATTCAGCTCGCCACAAGCTGTCCTGCGGTTCGTGCGCTTTTATATTTAACCTGGTGATACATTTTTTATTTATATCACAAGGCGAAGGTAGTACCTTAAAAACTAGTATACTGTGCCCGCCGGTATCGCGTTATTCTCATGAGGAGATAACGACTGTCCCAGAGGAATTTAATATTATTATTATTGTGTTTTTTTAATGTTCTGTTGTGCCTTTGTATACTTATTTCATATCGTCACACTGTTAATCTTAATAATTCCACGTATTGAATCAGTGCACTATTTCTGCATAGCTGTCATTGTTATTAGAACTAGTGCTCGGTAACAGGATGCGATTGTTTACGTTATGATATGAGACGAGCGCCAGTTTTGCCTTTATGTATGTTATAACATTTGTTCTTTTGGTTTGTTAGATATTAAGTTAAATTATAAAGAATTCTTTGTAAAAAAAAGGGTGGCGGTTATTTTGGCTGCTGCTGACGCTACAAATTTATATACAAGGCGCGCTATTGTGTGTGCGCAACTGCGCAGTGCAGCAGTCGCTTCCCCACGCCCGCTCAGCTAGGTCACGTAATTATGTAGTTAATTTTTGTATATCTATTATAAGTTTCTGGTACCAGTACCTTATCAATTTGTGCACCAACTAGTTATCAATATATTCACCAATTTTGTAAGAAAACATACCAAATAAAGGGTAATTAATTAATTATATAAGTAAGGATTATTTTGATCATTTTTGATCTCCCCTACACCCGTGTTGGGGTTTTACATGGGGTTAGAGGAGCTAGGTACATCGGGCACGCCACAATCGTAGCGGTAAGACCCGTTTTTGAGGAGTGGATGGAGAGGCGGCATGGCGCCCTCACCTTCCGGCTGACACAGGTAATGACCACGGTTCCTTTGGCCAGTTCCTACGTCGCATAAGTCGGCAAGAGACTTACGGTTACGGTTGTCAACACTGCGGCGACAACTGCCACGATGTTTTATAGACACGGAGCTGCACACGTTGGCTAATTGCCCCGCCTGGGCTTCGCAGCGCCGTGAGTTGGTCACGGCAGTTGGAATGGTTGCCCTCTCGCCCCCGGCTGTCCACCCCCGTGTGTGTTAGAAAGCCTTCACCTCCTTCTATGTGGAAGTTATTTCTATGAAGGAGGCGGCGGAGCGGATGAGGTAGCTCTGAAACCCTCTCCCCAACTACAGTACCGGCAACCGGAGGGCGTGGGACGACCTACAGCCACCATGAGGTTTTACCTGGGGGTCGTGGGCTTCGTGGGCCTGCCCGTCACCCGATCAGCTCTAGGTCCGAGAGGTGGCATGAGTGTTCCTACGTGCGTCTCTCAGTTGCGTGTTCTTCGCCTGCAGTAATGTAGACAAGTAGGGATAAAATATCTCTCTAAATAGGGTAGATAGATAGAGGCGCGGCCCCGCCGATTGCGGTTATGTCGAGGAACACCGTCGAGTGGTAATGAAACTTTTAGATTCAAGGAAATTTTCAAGGAGCCACTGCCATTTAGTGCCGATAGAAAAATAATTTAATGGATCTTCTAGAGTTTATTGGTTACCAGGGAAATCTTTGATCGGATGCATCATTCTTCTTTACAGAAAATAGCCCTCCCTTAAATATTATTTCTGAAAAATCGGCAAAATCTTTCAGATAATGACGACAACATTAAAGTGATTTTTTATTTTGCATATCCTTTCTTTTGTCCTTTCCCTCCTTCATTCCTTTTTAAAGGGCTGGCAACGCACTTGTAACTCTTTTGGGGTTGCGGGTGTTCATGGGTGGCGGTAATCGCTTACCATCAGGCGATCCGTCTGCTCGTTTGCCAACCTATACCTACCATAAAAAAACAAAAAAATTAATGTTCATTTGCGTTCTTTTTTCTCTTGTCCTGTAATTGCGTGGTCTGAGTCGCACTCCATGTGAGCATGTCCACTTATGAGAAATATGTGATTATTGCAAAGTAGGGTGGTTATTTAGTGAAAACATAAACATCATGGCCACGATGCTATTTTTATTTTGACCTCCGCATGTTTCGGAGAAGAATATGATCTCCTTCACATCGGGTGGTAATCTTTGGCATAATTGAAATAAACATTATGCAATTTGATTCGCTTCTTGACCTCCTATGGTGTCATCCCACATATAACATGTTGTTGAGTTGTTTCCTAGGTCATGAATGGTTAAGTTAACTGACCAAAGCTGTCGTTTGTAAGAGCAGATCGAACCTTTAAAATAAGGCGTTGGCAGGTATTGTTGGAGGTCAAATGCAATTTATGCTCTAATTGAAGAATCTTTAATGAGATAAGATTTAATTTAATACATAACAACGGTGTCCTATCTTTGCACGTATGAATTCAAATTACATAGGGCCATGCCGGGCAGACAAAATTTTCTGCTGAATTTCTCCTGTTCTGTTAAAGATCCCTGGGAGTTATGTTATTCATGTATGAATCGAGAGGTACATTGACACAAGTTACGATCAGTATTATTTTGATGTATTCCGAGCGTAATACAACCGCGGGCCCCGCTGGATAGATGAGGCGATTTATTGTAATTTCTATCATAATAATTGAGGTACATTGGATCCTGTTAATAAATTCGTGAAGTACATTGAACAAACAAAGCATGGCCACTAGTTTTTTCGGTCTAGCTCGAGTGGCCCCGCTAGATCGATACACATACCTCCATACCATACATCGTCTCACATTCATATTTCTGAGGCTGTAGTCAGAGAGTACCGATAGCCTACTGGGAGATCGTTGGACTGCCACACTGAGGTTTTGAGTTCGATCCTAAGAGATCGCCTCTAAATACTTAAATTTCGCTCGCTTATACATTCAAGGCAGACATCGCGAAGAAACAACCAACCTGCACGTCTAAGAGTTCTCCATGTTTTCAAAGATATGTGAAGACTGCCATTTCGCGCTGGGCTAGGCTGGGCTAGCATGGTGAACTATGGACTTAACGCTTCTTACACTCAGAAGAGGACCATGCCTAGCAGTGGGACACAGGACTGATATTATAAAGAGGCAGATATTTTTAAATGCTCTTTTCGCCAGCATTGGTTTGAGGTCCACGTCATAGGGAGCTAACCTATTGCCATTTACTTGGGCATTGTTTTAGACTCAATGCTGCTACTGAGAATATAAAGACAGAAATCGTCAACATCCTTAAAAATCGGACCGATGGCCTAGGCAGTCCTCCATATCGAAATAAGTATACAAGATTGGTATGATCCATCGACATTTAAATGGACAGAGTATACCACATAGGCTCAGTGTTATTTAGAAACGGTTAAAACCCTCACTCATCACTTTTTTCAAACAATTTAAATCAGATTAATACGCAAACATATTTTATAAACATCTGTTGTCTTTTATTGTTGTGTTGCTTTCATTGTTATCAAGGGTTTATTTGCTTCCTTGTTTGTGTTACAAACTAATGTTGTGTTTTCGTTCTTATTGCACTAAGATTAAGATTCACTTTGGCGTGATTATTGGCTACTATAATAATGTATACTAAGTATCATAGCGCCAACATCTACATTTTTGTTGCTTTAAGGTGCATGACCTTAGATACTTACTGCCTACCTGCTTAGACTCTCGGTCAGCTGTTAGGGCAAATACAACCCGTTGCAGTATAGCAAAAACTAAAAATCTATCCTGTGGCTAAACTACTGCTCCTATTGAACTGAAATTTAATGTAGAGCTTGTATGTGGTACATACTATATGTAGATAGAAATAAAGCCTCACTGTTTTAATCAACCTTGTATAGGTACCTATATAAAATCTGTTCATTATTTTGGCTGTAAAAACGTATCAGGCTGTTTTACACATGGAATTACATTTGGATTTATAGACTGAAATTTGAGCAATTTTATAATCTAAAATGATATCATCATCATCAGCATCTAACTTGTGAACACCTAACTTTCTCGGAGTAGTAAGTAGTCTGTCTAGCTCCAGCAAAATTCTTCCTATTACTAACTATTGGGACTATTCCTGTGAATAGTCCCTCTTTCTCTGCATTCTGTAAGTATAACCTCGAGAGCTAACAAAGATAGGAGATGGGTAGGAAATAAAGGAAATGAAAAGGAAAATAGTTTATTCCATGATAAGAACGGCAACACACGCAAATAGATTCATGCACAACATCAAATAAAATGAATGATTAATTGCAAATAAAAACAAAATAAAATTATAGTGGTGACAATAATTGATAATTTTATCATTTCAAACACAAGTAAACAATAAATACACATAGGCATTTAAAAAAAACATACACAAAATAATATACTTTTTGATATACCATTATAAAATTTATAAAAGCTTCGAATTGCACGCCGTATTTGATGGATAAAATGTTAGTCTGTCAGGTTCTTACCCAGAGCGCTGTAAACAGAGTTTATCAAATAAAACACATATAAATAGTTAAATGCTATTTATAAATTGATTTGTTTTCAATATCACAAGGAGTGCTCTTAAAGATTTTGAGCTATAAAGCTAGGTGAACAGATCACAATTTTGGAAAGGGGACCTTAGTATATATGGTGCAGGGTGTAAGTTTACTTTTTGACTTTCATTTTGTTGGCGAGGGAGCATGAGAGGCCGGTGCCGTCTGGCTCTACGTTCAACTCTTCGACGACACTGTTGTTGATGAGCATAGAGAACCGCTTGGAGCGGAATCCACCGAGAGGAGCAAGGTTGATGCCGAGATCCAGAGCCTTGATGAAGGTGCCACTTGGGTCTGCTAGCATTCGGATCTGTAAACACCAATTTCATAATACAATCACACGTTACAAAATAAATGATTTCTAGATCAGTTTATAACTTGTTCGTACAAACGTTGGAATTAAAAAGAGATTGAAAAATTTTGACAAAAGACTAATAGACTTTATCTAGTTGAACAACAGTATTATATACGAACCAACTTAATTAGGAAAATATTAACAAGCCGATTAATCTACGCCGTAATAACTGTAGAGATTTATTACCAACGCTAAAGTTAGCTGAAAAATCTCGCATTATGCTATGGCGAAATATATCGGTTTCAGATGACCTTGTAAACGGAACAATAGGTATTGTTAAAAAAATTAAATGGCCTGCTCTTCGGAGAGAATAAATCGAAGAAGTGGAATTACCAGAATGTGTGTTAGTTAAATTTGATGATGATACAATTGGAAGTAGAATTAAAGATGAAAATGGCTGTGTACCGATTACTCCTACTGTTGCAACATTTCAGGCAACTAAAAAATACGGAGATGTCGAGCGCCAAATGATACCTTTGATTTTAAGTTGGGCAGTTACGGTTCACAATTTAGAGGTAACTACACTAGAAAAAGCTGTTATGGATCAAGGCAAGAAAAATTTCGCCAAGGGACAGGTGTATGTTGCTCTGAGTCGTGTTAAAACCTTGGAAGGAATAACGTTGTCTGACTTAGATTCAAACAAATTATTGAGTAGGCCACACGACGAAAGAGCATTGCTAGACATGACGCGATTACGCAACTTAAATTCAGTCTCAAATTGACGCATCAGCATGACTAGCAATGAGTGGGTAGTGGTCGTCCTATGTAAAACTTCAATCTTAATTAGGTACCGTTATTATTGAACCGTATGCCAAAATGTTCAGTTCGTATAAAACATAATTAACATTGAAGGACCATCTTTGGGATATCTCCTTGCCAACAAAAAAGAATCATCAAAATCGGTTCATAAACGACGAAGTTATCCGCGAACACACATAAAAAAATATAATATACTGAGTTTCCGGTAATTAATGGATAACCTGGAAATGTCTTATAGTGGAAACGATGGCCGTTCAGAAAAAAGTATGAAAAAAAATCTATCGTAACTACTACCTGAGATATGTGGTTTTTTTTTAATTACCATGTATAACTTTCTTGTATACTACGACCATAAATGAATGAAATCCATCGGTTTTTTTGTTGTTTTATTATTAAACACTAATTATGCTAATTGATAGACAGTCAAAAGTAAGCTATGCTTATATAGCTTGCACTTTTTAATTATTTCTTTTTTTCTTTCTTTTTCCTGAACGGCCCTCAGTTCTACTATAAGACATTTCAAGGTTATCCATTAATTACCAGACATCCTGTATACGGTCGGATAGAGAAACCTCATCCTTTTTTGAAGTCTGTTAAAAACACACGACAGATTCCGCACTACGTACAAATCATTTATGATGGAAAGACTTTCCAATATGTAAACAATGGATACAAAGAACACTTAGACTCGGTAAAATAAAACATCATATTTTGTTTCGTGTTGGGATCAAACTAAAAGAAATCGTTTATAGTCAAACAATCGAAATCTTACACAAAATTATTGATAGTATGTACATCAATCAGTAGCTACAATTATGGATACTAAGAATTACAAATATATATCACTTTTAAGAGAGGTTGTTAAAATAACAAGTCACCGTCATTAATCTATACTAAAATAAAATTGTAGAGGTGAAAAAGTCTGTACATTAAAGATATTTTGACGAAAATTAGCTAAATAAGCTATAAAAAAGGCTAAATAACAATATCTGATCTTTTTTAGAATTTACGTCTGTCTGTATGTTGCTAAAGATCTCGAAAATAGCGCAATGGATTCCAATAAATCTTACACTAATGTACAAATAAAACTCTAACTTAACATTTAGTGTATGTTACATCACAATCGGTTGAGTGGTTTACTTATTTTTACACTTAAAAACAACTTTGTTATAATTCATTTAAAAGCTCTGATTCGTATCAGACCTAGATGTAAACATAACAGATAAATAATCGTGAGGTATTCCGCTGTCCCGTGATAGACACAATAGAAAATCTATTGTTATGTATCATATGTGATCTTCATTAGACAGAGAACCTGTTAATGTAAAAGTTATAAACCTTACACGTACCTACTAGCTAATGTAATAGGTAGGTACCTAAGTCAATCAAATACAAACTTACGAATTTAATCAACAAAGTAAGTATGACAATATAAATATGATTATTTTAGCCCGGCGCCAGCAAAGGTCGTCTGCAACAAATACAATAATGTGATAAAGCACTTTGAAATATTACTTCGTAAAAATCTGTTGGTTAGTTATATTTTGATTATTTTGTATTTGATTGTGTTATAATCGTTATTGACGGCCCGTCGAGTCGTTTCGCGATGAGTTTGATAGACAAGTCTGTATTAATTTTATCTTTACAAGCTCTAAATCAATAGCCTAGTGGGAGACCTCGTGTTCTCTTTCTAATTCTTGATAACGTCCTCGAAAACATGTGAAGTCTGCCAACCCGCAATGGGCCAGCTGAGAAGAGGCAGCGTAAAAGCTGTCCACTAAGCAGGCTCTACTTATTTGTTAACTTAAAAGAAGCGACACAAGTTTGACTGACTTTTGGATACAATTTTTTTACACACAGTGAGTCAAAGACAGCCTTGACCACTCGTTCGCCAATTACCCATAATCTGGATTGTAGGCCATGATTTTGTTATAGGTATGTGCAAGACAAGAGCACGCGCGTCTGTCTCACTTGTAAAAACAGCGTAGCATTATATTATGCCCTGGCTAATAAATGAAAACACGAAGGGGCTTTTGGGACACCATTGCAGAGTTTGCCTACGCCTGACCAATTATCCTCATTTCTTTGCGTGTTCAGCTTATTTCACGATCAATCTAGGCCTTCCAAGGCCGGCTTTCTATTATTTGACATTCAATATTCAGTTACTCTTGCACTATTGCTATGTGCGCCAATGTGCCAATTTAGCAGCTAAGCAGCCTAATTTATAGTATATACCTATATTATTTCAGTCAATATTTGTATACATTTATGCTAGAAATCCGTTTTTCCACGAAGCAGCTGAACAAACACATTAAGTAAGTACATACAGTGCAAATGCCCGGATTGATTCCGCTCCCATTAGTTTGACACTCGTTTTATCACGATATTTACGTTATGTTGTATGTATCATTGCTATCGCATCCTATGTATCATTGATATTGATTTATATTGGAAAATACGGTACAATGACGTATAGTAGCTTAAATGGGAAAGTACGAACAAAACCGTGCAAAAGGAAGCAACCAAATAAACCTGTGTTGTAGTCCTACAGCACAAAGTTTTACAAGACTGTTTGAGAAGGCACTGTGTTATCCTGAGCATTTATGGTTCATAGGCAAGCCGTAGGCGGTACTTTAGTATTCTGATAACACTTAACCCCAGTTTCTAAAGGACAGATCAGCACAACAATTTGTTAACAGACGGTTTAATGCATTTTAACTGCTTTGATTGGCTGAATTAGCAACAACCAATCACTTAAGTTGAGTTTAATAATGACACATTGTTGACTTTTTAGAAACCAGGTGTTGTTCTTTAAATTAATAAACTGAATAAAATTAGCTACACAAAGGATTACAACAATTACTAAGTTAAATAAATACGACATATAACAATCACGAACAATATATTTCATTTAAAAAAGAAAATGAAAAGTATAACAACCGCCTTTCAACACAACACTTGACATTGTTTAACTGGAAATATGCTTTATTAGGGTCGCAATAGATCACTTTAAACCTGCCTTTTCCCTATTTGTTATTCTTTTTAAATGGCTGTCGAATATTGTCTACATGGTGTCTTTTATAATATTATATACTAAGTACTTTGATAAGCCATGTGTCTGATGACTTTCGATTAGGTATCGAGCACTATATCGGTATTTTATATCAAAAGTTACCGTGGCAAACTTAATATCTACTATCGTATCAAGAAGTGAATGTCATTTGTACATTACAATTTTAAATATTGAATGAACAGTGATAGCTCGAATATCACATTTACGATTGAGAATGAAAACGCGCCCATACTTAAGAACTGTATCAACTAAAATATAACATACTATACCTTCAATTTGGACCACATTTTGAAAATAGTAGTTTTTATTAAAATTTATCTCGTTTTCAGGATTCAAGCTGTCTTTACCAAATTAAATTAAACTTATTCATAGGTTTAGCCAGGACAAGATTGCAAATGTGTGATATTACTAGAAATAGGTATAGATATGAATGAAATATCTATTATTTACAAAATAAATCTAGGCCTAGACTAAAATCCACGAAATTAATTATTCGCGAGCAAAATCAATAGCAAAAGTTGACTCACAAATAAACCCATACGTTAAAGTTACCGTCAACTTCGTAAATAGTAATCTAACCACTTTGGAACAGGTCGATAATCCCCAGCGATTCCAACTCACAGTACAGTAATAGCTTCCAGCAATCCTAATTAAATTTATACCGTTTAAACCGATCGATACGTAAGCAAAGCTACGTGATACATATACCTAACTACATATAGCTTTGCGAATTCAGTCAGCAAGCTAGGCAAACTTATTTACAGAACACTGTGCGAAGCGAAGCCAGACAATAGGAACGGAGAAAATAGCGTTTTGACGCTGAACGCGCTTCGACATTTTCTTTTATTATATTACAGTGAGATGTTGGCATCCTTTTACAAATAGGAATTTATGCATCAACTGAACAACTTTTACAACAACCGCAAATCTGAAATTGCAAAGGCCTTGTACTTGTACATTTAAGCGAAATACGCTTTGAAGTTTTTTATTTTTTCCGAGAGGTTCCACTGTAAAAGTTGCTCCTTTGTAGTGTTTTTGTCGAAAATAATGAAACTCGCTTCATATTATGGTTTAAATATTTTACGAGTAAATAGCTTTAAACAGAAGTTTGTTACTTTAATGTAATGAGTTTAATGTAATATACTGTGGAATAATGTCCAGTACTGTCATGCCCGTATAATCGTTTATCTTTGCCAAATAAAATTTACGAATAAGTACTATTATTTCAGGATGATACTACTAATTCTTAACAGTTAAAGCCGGTTTAGATAGAATATTCTAAATAGATTTAAATGTATTCTCATTAACTTGTTTATATATAATAAAATATTAGATATGTTAAACACGATTCAGAACATATAAATTAACGCAAGTTGTCGTTGACACTGTTCAAGGATACTTATCGACAGCTTAACAATGCACCAAAGCCGACGTTGCAATGTATTCACATAAAACGTAATGTAACATAAATTCAATAGGAGAACAATTTCGGACCAAGTGCATTCAACTGAATATAACCGGCATTGGTCAGAGACCCATTTAGCACGAGTCTATGTGTAAGTGCGTCCGTTTTGGCGCATTGTATTGAACCAACTATCTAACTATCTGTTTCTATTTAATGTATGTTATAACTTTATAGTACCGTTGACAGCCTTTGTTAAACGCATTGTTACTAAACTGTGACATTAATACCTATGGAGACGCTCGTTACTTGAAAAAATCACTATATATATCACATCAGATCACTAATACACTTCTTATTTTGACAATGCCAACGATAAGACAAGAAAAATGTTCGCAGATCCAAAATATTTGTGTCGTTGAGCATGAGTGCCATAGACCTCCGAGTGTCCTCCAACCGTTATTCAAAAACAAATGATAAATTTCAACGTGTTTCGCCTCTAGGCATCTTTAGGATCACTTGGCAACAACCGCTGCCAAGAGTGTCAAGCCCTCTTAATGGTTCATAGTACTACAAGACAAGCACAGTGTCTAAGCTTAAAACACTATCAGTGAAAAGATTTATTTTCATGTCTGAATCACCTTAATAATATGCATAACACATTAAATGTGTCCATATCTAATGTTAAGATAACTTTAAGATAAAACAGTAATACGTATTTTATTGTAAATTTACTCGATGTGTGCTGTATAGAAATAGCAAAGGGGCATGCCAAGACGCCATAGTAATTCGGGCCCACAGTGCACACCTATAAAGGCTAATGATAATAATAGTAAGTAATGCCAATAATTAATTAGCATAAGAAGTGATTTACAAAAACTTGGCATTTTAAAGTTATCAAATCTTTTTATATCTCATCAATACAATTTATATTAAATATGTGCTATATTATTTTACACATTATTTTAATTTATTTATGAATACAATGTATTAGGAATGAAATAAAACAGAATACATTTCAGTTTTATATCTTCTAGGTAAAAGTCGTCGATATTAACCGCAATAAATAAACACTAACCGTCACAATGGAGTAGCAAAACAAGCAATTATATTGACATTTACGTTTTCCGGCGTCATACAAGTTAAAGATGGTGCTGCCATAATAAACACAAAACCTCGATACAAACTTGCTAAGATAAAAATAATAATTATTATTAGTTTTTGTATTATATTTGTATAAAAAATTAAATGAACGATTAAAATAATAATTATATAATATAGCAATGGTAAATTACTATTTCGATTAATTACCTGTCAACATATTTTGTATAATGGCAACATTTTCACGTTAATGTACTTGCCTTCAAGTTCTATAACATTGTTTGTCGTTTTCTTGTTTAATATTTTAGAAAATATTACCGACTTGTACAATAAATACAAGAAAAAAACTAGGATAAATAATTACATATTTTTTAGTATAGCCAATTTCTTGTGCACCTCTTGGCCTAAAACCGGCATGCCCCTTTCGCCAATTGAACTTCACATTTTAAGAATCCATATCGCCTATCCTTAGCATCCCGTAGCTTAGGATCCATAGCTAAAATTATCACACTTCACACGTAACCGTAGTTAAAGTGCCATGGAAACTAATAGATTGGATCTAACTACTATTATTTAATTATATTCAAGAAGATAATAAATCTTTTGAAGATTTCCATCATCACAAAAAGCCTGTAATACCAAGTCAATATATAACGCGAGAACTTATAATAACATCTGGCAAATATTAAGAAAGGTTCATCAATCACACACCCGATTAGCTGCAGATATTAATCATCCCTCCCTCACGGATAACCCCGAAACAAGAACCAATATTTAGTACAAACATGTACCTAATATGGCGCTTAGTAACACGCGGTAACTGAAAGATAAATACAAATAAAGACCCAATATTTGTCTTACATAGACTTTCAACAATAATATATTTCATAACCATTGTGGTATTAACAAATTAATAGAAAATTAAATAAAGAAAATATTATCTGTTAAAACAACAAATAAAATTGCAAAAATAAATGATTGATTATTCAAATTAATAGTTTTTGAGGTAGTGTTTTTTACTCTTATTAGTTTTTGTACACTAACCGCCACCGTATATAAAAATACCGTACTTTATCACAAAGTTACGTCACAGCTCACTAGTGTTGTCTTTGTATAATTATTAATTACAAACATTAATACAGCTTCAATCAATATTTCAACATATTAATGAAAATAATCAAAATACATATCTAGAGGGACATGCACTCTTTAAGCCACAGACATAATAATATAAGAAAAATGGTGAGTTGTCTACAATTGCTCTATGATCTACCATTTAACGACTTACTAATATTCTCTTCGCTTAAGGGCATGGCGAGGCATCAAAATTTTTTATAAATCGCCCTTGGTTTCAATGATAATTATTTTCCTATTAAATAGCGAGCAGACCCTACGTTTTCGCTAATTACCTACCAAAAAGGGTTACATAGGTACCTGACATTAAAATTTGTACAGCAAGCGTTTTATAAACTCCATGGGCTTTCGCTCGAATACCCTTCAAATATATGAAAGCAACCCTTTGACGTCGTGTGCAAATTGCCGTAGGAGCTCATGTGCATACTGGGACACTTTTTTAGCGAGTGTAATCTGATTTTACGTTCATCGCTCGCGTGATGAAGACCGTATTAAGTTTTACGGCCGCAAGAATTTTAATGAGAAAAAGGGAGCCTTGGGACTAGAATATCATAAAGAAGAAATATTATTAAGACTGGTTATAAATAATACTGGTTCATAATTCACTATCTGTAGGCAAACATTATGGTCATTGAAATTGAGTTCATTAGCTCCGTTAAAAGATAACGTTGTATAAAGAACTGATATGATACGTAAAGAAATTGAACAAAAAGTAAACAGTGTTGTAACCTTCCATCTATTCATATTTAAAAGGGATCTTACCTCTCTGGGTTCTTATATTTAGGTAAGAACCGTACCAAAGCCAACCAGGTGACTTCGCGGATTATCAGACCGGGGTTCTAGAAGTCTAGACGCAATATTTTAGATAATCTTTTCAGTAATTTTACACAAAATATAATAAACATCAAGGCATAAAGGCAAAGCTAACTATAGAATTAGTTTAATACAATCAGACACCTATGATGAAACTTACAGTGTCCAATTTTCAAAAACCTTACGTAGTATTGTTTTACTATAATAATACAAAGCAAATGTGGATATTTCCAATGTATACATTATACATATACTTAGAAGTTACATATGCTCATTATCTCGTGGTTATCAAATCCTACCTAAACTATTATGCACATACCATGAGTATATAAACAAGCATTTTTATGTTAATACGATTTATTACGACGTGACCTTATGCTAGCTATAATGTATGTTACCGTCATGGTATGCAATTATATCAACATGAGCAATGTAATAAAAAAATATAATTAAAACAATCGATTGAACTAAAACTAAAACGTAAATACATCTCTATAAAATCATTCGAGCAAATATCATATGTAGGTACTTACTAATAACCCAGTTATAGTTTGAGATAACATAACAAGACTTTATAAACTTAATAAGGAAACGCCTTCACGAAAACAAACTGGAACTAAACGAAAGAAGTAAGTTTTGATTGCTCGTAATTTATGCGTACTTGTATTTCAAGGAAATAAAATGTTCAATGCCAAACGTGCTTAAAAGGTTCCCGTATCGAAGTGATTGTTTCCATAAACTGTATAGATATAAAAAGGTTAATATTCATTGCTAAGTAACTCGAACATAAACCCAATGTAAGATATTGGAATTCGGGTAGAAACTTGGTTCTAGTTAAGTTTACATAAACTCATAGACAAACATGCAAATGTTATATTTAATAAAGTATGGATATAACTGCAATTTATTCGTATTAAATGCCAAAAATAACTTCACTTTGTCATTCATTCAATAAAAGAATGTATACTATTAGAAACTTGGTAGGTGCTCTGATGTCGTTTACATAAAATAATCTCCATTGGCTTCTACGTTAGACGAGATTCAGAACTTGGAAGAATTAGTTCACTACGTGATGTTATTATGTTGACATACATACGGGATTCTCAGCCAATTTTCTAAGCCTTAAAACTCATGTAATAATAACCTACCACACTACATCATAATAACATTACAGAATACAAAATCCCAATAGATAAAGGCCTCACGAAACTATCATTTAATGTAAACTTTGATAACGTAATGACTATTTCAAAGTTATCTAACGGTCAACTATGACCAAAGTTATGTTATATCAGCTAACTTAAGGTCTTCTAAATGGACAATATTTTTGCTGCAATATGTGACTGCAATATTTGCCATCTCAATAGCATTTTAATATGTTATCCATATTGAACATAATAGTTTGGCTAGTTTGACTCTATAGCCAGATTATACGCAAAATATTGCCACGTTTTTCACAGTATAAATGTGATTTCTGAGCAACGTAGCGGGTCACTGCCCTGCAGCCACACATTGCATAATATCAATGCTCACTTAAAAACACTTTTATTTAAATATTGATTACGATCAGCGACGTCGATTAAGCACTAAGTCAACTAGAATAAAAAACAGTAAGATGTGCCTTGCTCTATAAAATTTTAATAAGCATTGCGGTACAACTACGGACGGAAGTCGATGAAGGCAAATTTATTTGGTCATGAATTTATAATGATCTACGATCCTCAGTAATAGCGCCGCCTAACGAGAAAGGAAATAACTACGAACATATTTTATTCTACTAGTACGTAACTAAGGGAACTAGATTCAGTCCATATTCTAACAAAACGTACTCAGTTCTGCAGAAAGATATAGCAATTGCTTCTGAGATAAAACTAGAATCTGCCAGTGCGCTTGAATATTGAAATTATTCAAGACGTTCGAGAGTTGGAACAGACTGAAACTCCCTTTACTGTAATTTACTGATGCATAATACATCACCTTGTATATTTTTTGCGGTACCTAGCGGTATTTCTAGCAAATCCAAATGATTAAAACTTCGATAAATATTCGAATGCATCAACTTTTATTGATTAAGTAATAGCCATATGTAAACACGAATGTAGATACCGCTACGTTATTTACGCGATATAAGGGGGTGGGGCATTCAAATCTTACAGGGAATCTTATATAGAAAAAGCCTTTAAAAAAGGTCAACATTGGTGCCAATTCTGTTGTCACAAAATTCTCTAATCTTAGCTAAAAATCTCTAAAATTTATTTTAGTCCTATCACTTTTAGCGATTTCAGAATACGAAATGTCGTTTGACAGGACTAAACTAAATTTTAGAGATTTTTAGCTAAGATTAGAGAATTTTGTGACAACAGAATTGGCATCATTGTCCGAAACCATTGGACGTTGTAATCGAGTACGACCCATATATGCATCGCGTCATCATCAATCAAGTTTCGAATATTCGTTTTTGATTCAAAGTATAAGTGACAACTAAACGAATACATTCGAATGTGAGCTAATACAATTTTCGCCTACGAATTTCTATTTACGTAGCTAGTGCATTCGTTGCGGTGGTGCACACATTGCCATAAAGACGATACGCACAATTACATTCGAATAAAATTAAAATATGTATGTGCTAGTGACAACGACGCGACATATAAGACACGGACATGGCCTAAAGAGACAGTTTACATTCTAATATTGTAGCAATTGCTTATGCCATAAAAATAACTGCTGTCAAGTTTTTAAGCCCTTATTAACCAAGGCCGTAAAGAATATCATCACCACCGTGAATAATTTAGTGAACTAAGGCCGGAGGTCGCCGCCGCGTATTGATTTCATAATGAAGTCGCGTCCATCGCGACTAGGGCATTGACACACTGGCTAGCCTATAGTACTTATTATATAATATACTAGCAGACCCAGCAAACGTTGTTTTGCCATATAAATTATTTCTTAACGTCATGAAATATACTTTACGACAAATTCTCACTTACCAAACAAACATAAAAAAAAACATAAATATCGGGCGACCCGTTTCGGAGGAGTACGATCACAAACACCGTGACACGAGATTTTTGTATAATATTAGATTTACGTTGTTGTACGGATTTAGACAGATGAGCAATTTATCAAAGACCATAAAAAAATATGGTCTGAAATTGTTTATAGGTACTAGCATCTGCAATTCCAATCAATACAACCTAAGGCGAATTAACAAGAATAGTCTTTAGAATTCATGACCTTGAAAAGTATTAGTCATAGACTTTGTGGCGTATATTCCACAAGTACCAGTTAACAAGATAATTTATCTTGATTCTGATAACTGAATTTGCTATGCACTTCCGTCACTGAATTGTTAAGCATCACATTATCAGCACAGGAGTCACTTACTTACGCGTTGAATTCAATAGTAAGCGAAAGTCAACTCAAAATCGAAACCAAAACACGTAACTGCGTTATCAAAAGAGAGTTATCTTTGAAGATACAATTATGTTAATCTTTTAAAAATAAAGAAACACCTGTAAATAAACATATGAAAACACAAGTTTAAAAGATACACAAGAATAAATACATTTTAATCACTCATACATATACACACATCATAAATATACTGACTTAAATGCCTTTTCCAAAACAGTAATTACATTTTGCATACACATAGTCAGGGCTATATGAAAGGACCGAAGGTATCTTATATCCAGAAAAAGACGGTTCCAACCTAACCTACATTTATGCGAGCGAAGCCGGGGCCAAAAATTTGTAACTCATAAATTACATCATGTACATCACGCCGAACACAATGCTAGTCAGCATATACCTTTAATGGTAAAACACCAACTTTTTAATTCATTGAGCCACATCATTAAACACATTGATGCGCTATAAAAACAGCGCCGTCGGTGTTTCATTGCCATCATTATATAATTTCATTAAGGCTTGGGAATACCAAGGATGTTATGCAACATTTAATCCAGGAAGGCATAATACATTTTTAATATTTTTTACAGTGGCTGAAAGTATAATCAGTGAAATGTTCAAAAGACCTTAATTCTTTGTAATCATTTCACTATAATGTCCAGCAAACAATAAATACACGACTGAGTTAACTTTATATTACCTGAACTGAAGATACTAGATAATGTAGTAGTAGAATTCTTTTGGCACTAATATAGATTACATTTCTATCTAAACTAAAGATATTCCTAACTATATTTTCTTTCTGATCTACACTATTTTTCCTTTCACTTAATTTGTAGATATTAATTTATAGGAAAAACAGTGTACATACATATATTATGACAAAGTAAAATATAAAAACCTACAATTAACAATTGTATTATAAAAAAGCTGTAGAGGTCAGTATATTGACATTAAAATGAAACAGAATCCCTAGAATGTATAAACAAAAAATTATAGAACTATTTTTAAACCCCCGACGCAAAAACGACGGGGTATTATAAGTTTGGCGTGGCTGTGTCTGTGTGCCTGTGTGTCTGCGTGTCTGCGTGTGCGTATGCGTCTGCGTGTGTGTGTGTCTGTCTGTGGCATCATAGCTCCCGAACAGATGAACCGATTTCAATATTGCTTTTTTATTTGAAAGGTGAATTAGTCGGGAGTGTTATTAGTTATGTTTGATGAAAATCGGTCCAAGATAGCCGCCACCACAAAATGGCGTTTTCCATAACTCCCTTAATATGGATATCAAATGAAAGGGCTCAACTAGTAGAATACTATACACTATGATAAATTTCAAATCCAAGATGGCCCTCACCACAAAATGGCGATTTACATTTTTTTTTACAACTCCCTCAATATGGGTATCAAATGAATTTTGTGTCGGGGGTTTTTTAAACTTAAAATTTTTGTTATTAATTTATTGTATGTCTATATGCTAAAATTTTAAAATGGCTATGCTGATTTCAGTAACAATAATACTTTGTTGGGTTGCCAAATCAATGAACAGCTACTATCTAACTTAACAACTGAGGCATCTTTCATCACAATCAGTTGAATAGTAGCAAAGATACAGCTTGGCCTTAGTGTTGAAGAAGGTGAAACTGCGATGCAATGCTAGTTTATTAAGAAAAATATATACATATCCCAAAAACAATTTAGTGAAAAGTGGCAAATCAGAAATAAAACAGAGGTACATCACAATATTAGTGCTGCACCCTAGCATTACACAAAGATGTAGATGAATATAAATAAATAGACAAATTCAATAAGTCAAGTCTTAATGAAGTATTTATTTTAGTATTACATACATATTCATACTCTGATAGGTAGTAAGTAATAACCATGTGAACTTTGGCATTATGTTTGCAATTATCTACATACATAATAAAGTCATTGATAGAAGGTTACTAGCAATTTATCATTTTGTTCTAGAAGTTTAAACATATTACTGAAGTATTATTGATAATATCTGTTTATTTCGATGAAATTTAGACTACATTTGGATCTATAATATAATATGTAATAAAATCAATTTATGTTATCACCTTCTTTTAAAAAGATTGTTCAAAATATACAGAGTAATTAGATTATTAAGATTATACATGTAGACCATGAGGTTTATAGTCATTTATAATATCCTGTAGAATTATATTTATAAGTTTACATGGATGCTACAGTTGGTTAAGAAGGTAATATCTACATAACTCACCTTTCCCTTGGTGCTGTGTTGGGCACCCCATGCAGCCATCACATATGGATCATTGACTGACACACATACAATCTCATCGATTCCCTCAGACTTCAGCGAGTCGGCTTTCTCGATATATCCCGGCAAGTGTGTCTTAGAACAACCAGGAGTAAAGGCTCCCGGCACGGCGAACAAAACCACCTTCTTTCCCGACGTTAATTCGCAAACATTAACTTTATTAGCCGGTGAATCTTCGAACAGATCTGCTACCGGCAGCTTATCACCAACCTACGAACATATCACTCATATAAGCCGGCTGTTATGTAATTTTAAATGAGACATTTGTCGATTAATTACCTTTATAGGTGCCATGGTTACTTGTGAGGTGTGCAGCGCTCGACCGGACGCTTGCCGAGTTAGTGCGGTTATACCACGAATAATAGACGACCCCGTGAGAAACATTTGTACTCGGTTATGTATTTTTTATTATCTTTGTTTTATCGATCCTCCGGTCAACAGATGATAAAAGCTAAAGGTGTCCTCGAGAATGAAATTTCGTTTGACAGCTCTGTTCGATACTTATGATTATTTACCTAGCCCTATATATTTTATTAGTTTCTATTTTAATTATTGTTTTCTGATTCAGAAGATCATATTTGAAGATGCAATTATATAATTAACTTAATGTTTTGTATATTAATTAATTGTAATTCAAACTATTAAACTATAGTTTCTCCGAATCGTTAGCAAACATTACGAGTTTTAGAACGCATTGCTGACCTTTTGACGTAGACGTTTGTAAAAATGCTGCCATTACGAAAGGCCATGCTATGATTAAATGGAAATTTAAATTCAACTCTGAATTTTTCAAACACGAAATTACTAACCAAAACTATTAAAATGGATGGAATTTTTTTGTTTATTATTTATATTATGTGACTCCTGCACTATTTCTATTGTACGTCACTTTATTTTAATGTATAATTTATTAATCACCACGATATGTGTTTGTGCACCTAGCAACATTAATTGTTTATGGTTCGCTTTCAGTCAAGCATTACTTCGACTTTGCTTATTTGTTAATTATTTGAGTTTTTTAGGTCATTTTCCACGTTTTTAGATATGATAGTGTATGATATAAGTGTTACGGTTGTGTGGCGCTGATATTAGTTAGTGTATTACCAATCTATCAACATGGATACCCCAACAATGGACACTATTTACCAGGCCATAAGCGCCTTATATGATAACCCTAATGCCAGCGAAAAAGAAAAAGCCTCGCGATGGCTAGGCGATGTACAAAAATCCGTGAGTACTCGCTATCTAAATCAAAATATTTATGTTCATTTCGTGGATTTATTACCAATGTCAATGTTATCACTTATTTTCCAGATACATTCGTGGAAGATTGCCGATGAACTTTTACAGCAGAAAAAAGACATAAACTCATGCTATTTCGCTGCTCAGACGATGAGATCAAAGGTGCAGCATAGTCTGTCAGAGCTGCCACCTGAAGCAATTGTATCACTTAGGGATTCTCTAGTATCACATTTAGAGCATACTTCACCAGAAACAAGTGCTTCGGTACTTACACAATTGTCTCTTGCCCTAGCAGACCTAGCATTACAAATGCCCTCTTGGCAAAACTGTATTAGTGATCTGATCAAGTCATTTTCAAACAAGAATGATTTTGCTCTATTAGAAATATTGACGGTCCTACCTCAAGAAATAGATTCCTCTAGCTTAAAACTTGGCGAGAATAGAAGGGAAGAAATCAAATCTGAATTACGGTCAAATGCTCACATAGTTACATTATTTCTAAAGGAAAGTATCACTAATTCACAGAACACTCATGTTGCATTGAAAATTATAAAATGTATGACATCGTGGATACAAGTGAGGGCAATAAATATACAGGAGGTACCTCAAAATGCTGTCATAGGGTATTGTTTACAAGTGTTACGTGATCATAATTCAATAAACACACTGCATGATGCTGCATCAGACTGTATATGTGCATTATTGCACTGTTTAGAGGAAAATAACAATAATGACAATATTGAGAGACTGCTATTTGAGAGTGTGTCTGCTCTCGAGGAAAGCTACCATTTGGCAGTGGCTCATGAGGAGGATGAGAAGGCTACTAACTACGCAAGAGTGTTTACGGAATTAGCGGAGACATTCTTGGAGAAAATTGTTGTGTGTATGTCTGGAGGAAGTTCACATTTTGCTATGAGGTCCTTGGAGCTGGCTTTGGTGTGCGTTGGACATCACGATTATGAGGTAAGCAGTAATATATAATATTGTTAAGTTAGTTAATCCCATCTAATGACTAAACTATTAAGTGAATTAGTACAGCATTAATAATGATTTATTCTCTCTAATAGGTCTATTTGCTAATGCATATTATCTTACACCTAACCACAACACTGTTGTGTATTGAATACCACATACCAACTTAAATATCATCATATATTTATCATATATATTTATATCATATAATTATAATCCTCATCTATAGAATATATGATGAATACAATATTTTCTATGACAATGATTTGTCTAGATTAAAAATTTTAGGTATTATCAGATAACTGTAATTGCCATTTACATGCAGAGTTAGTTTCCAAATAGACTTAACATTACATGTCATCAACTAAATCAATAGCTGGGATAGCAATAGCTAGATAATTTTAGTGTTATAGATGCCTTTACAGCAAAGTCCCAACTATAATTATCTTAGTTGAAGGGATTAACAGTAATACTAACAATGTGCAACCAATTTTTAACATGGTATTGTTATCAGTAATGTCTTGTTGTTAAAGTGAGTATTTGTTTATTTAATACAGCTAGAATTGTTCCACTATAACTTATGATCATATATAAATATATTTCTAATTAGTACTTACTGATAATCCTTGTTCAGCATGAACATAACATAACTATAAGGAATTTCATTTCTAAAACATACATGTATAAACCTCATAAATAATTAGAAAATTTTATGTTATGAATAGTTGGCCAAAATGCTATGAATAATAAAATTTACCATAAAATCTTGTTTTTAAATTAGCTGGTTGAATATTAATTTTATTACTACCGTCATCCTGCAGAGGAATGAATAAAAATTATCCATTTCTTAACAGGTTGCCATCAATTTACAAGATTGGCAGACTATCCTACTCAACTTAGCCCACCTGTCTTCTGATGCCAAGCGCAGTTTCACGTACAATCTCCACTCTAGGATCAGTCTAGACGGCATCTCATCCGGGCCGATCTCATCTCATCTGCTTTGTTGCGATCTTTAGCAACTGCCCTGAATGCAAGTTCCTGGCCAGCCCAACCCGGTGTAAAACTAAAACCTCTGACGGCAACGGTGTCAGGCCAGTGACCTCCACTGACACTCTTCATTACTATGTTGAGTAATTACTTTTAAATATCGGCCCCACTAAATTGCTTCCATAGGCAGTGGCTAGATGCACTTTACCGATCATGATGAGTGATCATAATTGTCGATTGTGATGCAGTCTCAAATTCGTATGTTATTAGAGTAAAGTTTGAAATTAATTCTTTATGATTTTTTTTTCATTTGTGATTTAAATATATAGCATGTAGCGGAAAGGTGTGGTTATGTTGTAAGGTTGTGTGGAAAATTAAGAATAATATTTTGCTTCTTCAACATCTTTATTTGGACATAGACAATTCTCAACATCAACTCATATTTATTACCATTTAAATTTTTGTCATATGTTATAAATATAACCATGCAAAATCAAGCAGTCCATCACTACACAGATCATTACTTATAGTTAATTTATCTTAATTTTTTATATTCTAAACTTCTCACTGCATCTGCAAAGCAACAACTACATATTTTTAGTGTACACAATTGCCAT
Organism: Catocala nupta; assembly: GCA_963675205.1. NCBI lineage: Eukaryota > Metazoa > Arthropoda > Insecta > Lepidoptera > Erebidae > Catocala > Catocala nupta. The sequence continues at coordinate 8,285,232 of OY776086.1, forward strand.
TATTTTCTTAAAATGTATGTATGTAAATGTATATGTCAATGCGAGAACTATCGTTTTTCAAAAAACGACTCCGCCCTATGACATTTTGTATATTGCGTGAGGCTACGATCATTCAAACCACGGATAAAAGAACATTCTGACACTAAATGACTATATGAGAGTCACATAAATTTTAGTCCTTGCAAGATGACCAATTAAATCATTACAACATCAATGCAGTATAGGTCTTATACTTTAGCACCCTATAGAGACATTTAATATGACCATGCCTTTCTACACACGCTGTATACGAAACTAATTCACCATTCAATCACAATCGCTGATCACGAGTTTCGATCAAAATTGAGTGTCTAGTGGCTGCCGGGTACTTGCTTCTAATCATTCCTTACTTTGTTACCAGGTAGCGGAAATCACCTTCAATCTGTGGTACCGTCTGTCAGAAGAGGTTTACCAGAGGAACTACCAGCCGCTGACTGATGCCTTTAAGCCTCATATAGAGAGGCTTCTTGAAGCGCTAGCCCGACACTGTCAGTGCGAACCTGATCACACGCAGCTACCGGAGGAGGGTGATGAGTTTTATGTAAGTGATTTACGTAAACCACTGGCAGGCCTAGATTGCACCAATATTTCGCCAGCAATGTCTTTAGGAATGTACAGTTGGCCAAAAATGTGGTCTACCTATGGTTTAGGTTAATTTAAACGTCATGAAACAACAAGGTCGATTTTCTCTTGCAATAATATTATGACAGTGACCATTGCTCTCTTTAGATATACATTATGTATTAGGTATATTTACGTAATGCCATGTGTCTTATTAGAAAATTCAACCTTAACGATAATTAGATCTCACAGAAACTTTTGTTAAAGCTGGTAGACCACTTTATTGGCCGACTGTACATACGGTGGTATATTAAGGATTATCATTTAAGGTAGGTGGCAACCCCTAAATAGCGATAATTTATACACTGACGGACTCATAAACTGCATCAAAGTTCAGGATTACTTTCGGATTAATATTTTTGATAAGTATGCAAACCTTTCAGATTAAACTATATGAAATTGTCGAGACTGTCCAATAGAACTGAAAGATAGAATTATAAGAAAAGATAAAATTATAGCCGGGAAAATAAAAGTTATGCAGTCTCAAATTCGTATGTTATTAGAGTAAAGTTTGAAATTAATTCTTTATGATTTTTTTTTCATTTGTGATTTAAATTATTGTTACCAATAGTATTGATTATTAGTCTTTTAAACTCAACAAAAGTTTCGTAACCATAAATATGGATACTTCGTCCGAACATGCCGCTCTAATTGTGGCATTGTTGCGGGAAGGTTTGGATCAACGAACGATTGGTAGAAATTTTAATTTAAACCAGTCTACGGTTTCTAGAGTATACCGAAGGTCTGTAGAGACAGGTTCTTACAAAAGGAGACCTTGTACCGGCAGAACTCGAGCAACCACCCTTGTAACGACTGATTTATTATTTCAACTTCCCTACGAAATAGTTTCCTCACGTCAGTAAACATCAAAACAGTGCTGAATGAAGTGCGTGGAGTAAACGTCAGTGCACGAACAATAAGAAGGAGGCTTAAGGAAGCGGCAATCGCCCCTTTTAGACTAGCAAATGGTCCAAAGCTGTCTGCAGCTCACAGACAAGCTCGTTTAAGATTTGCGCGTAAACATCTTAATTGGACTGAAGGGCAATGGGTCTCCATATTATTCACAGATGAGTGTAGGATATGCTTAAATGGTGCAGACGGTCGCAGAAGAATCTATCGTCGACGTGGGGAGAGATATGCTCAAAGTTGCATTGAGAAGCATGTTCCTTTTGGAGGCGGTTCGTGTATGATGTGGGGTGGCATTTCGACGATCGGGCGAACGGAACTTGTGTTCATCGACATGGTTCGTCAAAACGGTTGAAGAGCTGGTTTGACGGTACAACGCTATATAACAGGTTTTAGAAGCTAACGTGGTACCTTACATGGGATTAATAGGCGAAAATTTTACTTTAATGCAAGATAATGCCCGACTCCACGCCGCTGCACAAGTTCGACAATATTGCGAAGAGGTTGGGATACGTACCCCATACGTAATCCCATTAAGCATGTTTGGGACAGTTTAAAAAAAAGCTATATATGCGAGAAATCCTGTGCCCACAACAGTGGCAGCACTAAGAACAGCGATTTCACAAGAATGGAACAATATTCCGCAAGACCGTTTAATAACCCTAATCAGATCTATGCGGACCCGATTAGAATCTGTAATAAGGGCACGTGGAGGTAATACACCTTATTAAAAGAAAAACCTGTGCTTCAACTTTTTTTTATTGTAAAATCCAATTTTTCGATAAACCAAGCAAAACCAATTTTTTTGATACATTTCGTCGTTATTGTTCAAAAATATTGAATGGCCATTTCCAGTATACAAACATACACTTAAGGATATGATACTACGCTATTATGAAGTTAACGAACCAAACTATAGGTTTCAATTTAAATTTGTATAAAAGGTTTAAATACTTGGTTAAAATGTTTATTTCAAAGGCGTCTTGAACATTGATGCAGTTTATGAGTATGTCAGTGTATATTATAACCTTAAAAAATTTGGGATGTATCTACCACCCTGCCATGGACAATTCTGGGCTGGGCGCTGCACACTTTGTTCTCACGGCAACAGGAATGTCTTCGAAACCGACCCTATTGTCATCAATTGGCTATATTTCATGCAACTGCTGAGACTTTAACAGAAAAATCCCAACACCACCATTACCGGCCCGGGAAACAAACCCGGGTCCTAGCACACTAAGATAACCAAAACCTTATGCCACGGAAAAGCAATAGATTAAATTAAATGTAATCGTAAGTGACGAATAGAAATAGTCTTAAAAAACAAACAACTTATTCCGCCGGATGTTATAAATCAGACGCCATGCTTGTTCAAATCTGAGTTAAGATAAATATAGTTACAACACATGTTATGGTTGAGAGGCCGCTGGACTTTTAAATCAAATGAAATATGTTCATGGGCTTTAACAAATATGTCAACTTATCATATTATTATATAACAGTTCACGTTCTTTCCGGCGCAGTTTATGGCTTTCTGATTGCTATAATCCCAGCAGGTCGCATAAACTGCAATGCAGAAAGATGTGCCAGTGAATAAATTAATCACTAGAAAGATCGTGTCATTAAGAGGAAACACAAGGGCCGTTTTTCCATACAAATGTAGTCCCCTGTTTCCTCCCTGGATAATGCCAGTAGAACAATAATATTTTAAAATAACATGTATAGCCCCTATTGGCATGTCCCTATGTTTTCCTTTTTTTCATTAATTAATTATTAAATGAGATATGAGCCTTCAAAACCTCAAAAATTGGTCAGATTTTCCGCTGTGTTCAAACATCCAGAAAACAAATTTGAGTAAATTATATAAACAAAGAAAACCATAGAAACACGGCCAAAGCCTTTCTTCAATTTTTAATTAAATAAGTAGTTAAATCGGTCAAGTGTTGGAGAAGGAATCAGGGGACTACGAAACGTTGATTTTGTGTACTTTTATAGGTATTTTCGGTCCAAGGTGCAGTTGTCTCTATCACGCTCTGCGGGCACTGTGCGACAGCAATAGATTTTACAAATACCTATTTTTCAATTCTCTCGCCCGTGGTGTTTCCTCTTAAATTGCCAATTAGTTGTATTTCTATTAACGCATTGGTGATGAAATAAAAGTTTTTCCATACCTTATATTATTCCTGAAAACTTTTCAACTCTGTTACTAAAATAATTTCAGTATACGTGTCTCAGTTATTGCCACGATGCCTCTATATAAAAATAGAACCAACTAGCTACAAAGGTTTAGTTTAGTTTAGGCATTGTGATCATTTAAATAAAGAATTAATTATACTATTCTATAAATAGATCTGTATCGTTAACTTAAACTGAAGCAAATAAAAAATATGTACTGAACTATATTTATCTACGCGCTCAATACGTAATGAATATTTTTCATTTATTATTCATTAAATATCCAAATTTTCGCCAACTATAATCTAGGGCTCAAGTAATAGAGAACGAGTCTAATAAGCTACTAGGAAAACTCAGTAGAGTTTGCCTGATAAAATAACCCAAAATCACTGACCAACAAACTATCCTGAGAATGGACCACACAATTAGCGTGCCACCACCGTAGACATACAACCAAACATAACCCATCCTGAAATAATATCGAATATGCCTGTTTTTTTTTGTTAGTGATTATAATTGTCTACATAATTATATGTATCAAGCCATTATTAAAATCAAAAATATTTTTATTTATACAGGTCATAAATGTACATTAAGGAATATCAAACTTACACCTATGCATGTGAATATACATTTAACTTTTGCCATGTTCAGAAATAAAAGAGCTTAAAACTAATAAGAACAACGAGCAAGATATTCTTTTAATGCCAAACTTGCAATATTATTTATTTCAAAAAGAATACCTTTCAAGCTCATGTGCCGGAATGCCAGACATAATTAAAAACCTATTGTGTCTAGCCGTCGGTGTGCCGCTTTGACTCAATAGATTAATAATTTATTTATTTATTTACATCAAATAGAACGACATGCGCCAATTACACTATTAATAATGTTATATAAATTTAAAATTACGCATTCACCTCATACATTCTAATAATAATAATTTCCATTCATCTGCAAAAATATCAACTTCTTGGTTAAAGCGCGTTAAGAGAGCGTTAAGCTGCTTTAGTGACCGAGTTATAGGTCAGTTACACAGTACGGCACGCTGGGATCGCTAGCAATCGGTGCTTTCTGCCACGACAATAGTTGTTAGGCACAAACAATATGCAATATTTGTCGTGAAGAATCCTATCATATCAGTGCCTCGATCATACCCTTTAAAATTTTGCAGGTCAACCATCTGATTGTATGATCGCCTCGTCTCTAATGAATTAAAACCTAAACAACACAACAAAAATTTTGTAGGATACAGATAGGGGTAGAAACCATAAAATTTCTTATAAATAAATCTTAGTAAAGCTTTCTGGACATTTTCCAACTTAAGGGCATACTGCTTTTGATATGGATTCCACACAACCGCGCTGGACTCAAGTTTGCATATGCATAAAAAACATAATAGGCAACTAGGCAACTTTAAACGTAAATGTTCTATGCAGCCAACCCTGTAGATCTTTGAAGAATTTAAATCCATCTGTATTCCTTGTTTTCATTATCAACCTGTATGCAAAATTCCAACTTTAGTCCAAGTGTATGGGATAGCTGAAACAGTCAAGATTGCACACAAGACTTTTTTTAAATATAACGATTATATATCAATCTATTTTCTTTTTCCTGCAGGAATTCCGCAGCAAGGTGATGGGTCTGATCAAGGACGTGGTGTTCATAGTGGGCAGTAGCTCAGTATTCCGCCAGATGTTCGCCGCGCTGCAGGCCGACATCTCTTGGGAGCAGACTGAGGCCGCGCTCTTCGTCATGCAGTCCGTCGGCAAGAATATACTGCCGTGAGTATGTCGTAAATACCTAAGCCGTCGGTGGGATGCAACAACTGGTAGAAGTTTGGGCAAAGCTAGAACATTTTTCCCTCAAAAACAATAAAAAAGAAATGATTATAAAATCGCTTATATAATATGTATGTGTAATGAACATATAGATTGTGCATATCACTATGTTCTGAGAAATACGGTTTACGGTTTAAAAATTATTTATTTCTCTAAGATTACAAATCACTTACAAGGAGAAATAAATTACAAATCAAAGCACAAAAATATTTGAGGTTCAAGAATGCGCACACTTTTGACGGTATTTTTAAAAATATATTAAATATTGCCAGATAGGTATGTAGGTAAATCTAAACACTTTTGTATAAATTTAATAAAATGTGATATTGTTAAAATTTTAAATGTGTGGCTTTAGATGTACCCATTTTAGCTGTATAGTTGTTATGTTAAAAAACAGTAACGTATTCATTGACTAAACAAAGTAAACTATAAAATAAAGTTTGTTGCAGCGATAACTCGTGGTATTCGTTAAATGTGTTACTAAGTGCCAGTAATGTGTAGCTCAATTGTTAACAACAAACATTGCATTGGGAGGTAAAGCAAATTCAACAAGTTCAGTTGACGTTAATGGTTACTTGGTTATCTAGGTTTTATTCTCCTTGCGAATATTGGACATTGAAAGAAAGAAAAAGAGAAAATCACTTATCCGAAATCAATGTATCTATTGTATTCCCCTTATTCAGTCCAAAAACCATGCATTGTAATAAATAATAGTTATTCAGTAAAAAATCGAGCTCATAGAAGACATTGAAATTAAACACTTTATACGGATTTTATCGCTCTACCATCTTAGTCTCCCCGTGAACATGGCTGCTGTAAAGCAACCGAAACGTCGGGGCAAAGTGTAAACTTAAATATAAATAGTTTTAATTAGAAAATATATAGCTTAAATAATAGTAAAATTCAATAATAGTAGTGTTAGAGTTATCAAAATTATGTAATAACAGTGTTTAAAGTAAAATAAACAACGCGATAAAATCCGTATAAAGTGTTTAATTTCAATGTATAACATTCGCGTAAACATAAGACAATATTATACTCATAGAAGACTTCGGAGTAACGTCAAAATAATGAAAATATCGCCTTATTTCTTAGGATGACGCTTTAATTCAATACATAGATTTTATCATAACAACTAACATGTTTCATCTACAGCGAGGAATACACGTACGTTCCCATGGTGGTGGAGGCAATACTCTCGATGCCGGAGGGCACGCACCTCGCCGTGCGCAAGACGTGCATCTTGCTGCTGGGCGAGCTGTGCGAGTGGATAGAACGGCACGGGGAGTGCCTGGAGCCTTGCCTGCAGTTCCTCATCAGAGCACTCCACGACAAACAGCTGGCGTATGCTGCCACTACAGCGTTGCAGGTCAGTTGAATTCTTGCAAAAATATTGAAATATTTTAAAATTTATCACTATTAATCTTTCGATCGAATCGACACAAGAGACACAATGGAAAAGTGTTGGATGAGCGTTATCCAAGTGATTGAATTATATCAATCAATTATTTAATTCTATTTTAGCTAAGACATAAGTCTTTTCTAATTTGTGCCATAACCTTTGGTCTGCCGTCTTCATCCAATCCAACCCAATGTTTTAGTTTTTGTTCGCAATTAGCCTCTGTTTTTTATCATGATTCCAGATATCTTAATAAAAGTTTAATCGTAAACTAAAGCGATTTGGACATGATTGAGTAAAAATATTCAATCTTCGAAATATTAATAAGACCTATTGTCATTGCCGGGCCGGTACCTTCATATTGCTAAAAATATAATAATTACTTATTATATACAGTCTAGATCTATCATGCCTTCTGTGTGCTTTAGTGAGCTCATCTACGACATACACTGAAAGAGAGAACAATATTCGTTTACTATTAAAGCGACATCATGTTAAGAATTCTGCTTTGTCGTATATACAGAGTATCTGCAAGGCATGTCGTGCACAGGCATCGAACCACGTGAACACATTGATGGGAGCTGCGGCCGCCTCTGAAGAGCTGTCATTATCGCCAATAGCAGCTGCCACGCTCATGCGAGCCTTAGCTTCAGCCATCGGTAAACTGCCGCATGATCAGGTAAGTCGCTCCGTTGCTTAGTCATGCAATTGCACCAAAGAATTACTTGCCCATTGTTGGTCCAATATATATGTATATACACACTTGGGTGCAATGAAATCACACATGTGAACATTTTATGAAAAATATTATTTATTTATTTTTATTTAAGGAAATACATATATTTTTTAATATGAGATTAAAGGTTATTTCAATACCTATTTAGTGATACTACATAAGCAGTAATAAGTTTAACTTACTTTCGAAAAAAAAGACAAAAACAAGTTCATCTTTATTGAAAGATTTTTGCTTAACTAACAAAGTTCGAAAATTGGGGATTAAATAAAAAAAAAAATTTACTGGGAAAAAACATTAATAAGAAGTGTTGGCCCCTCTTGCCCGAATAACAGCTTGATACCGGTTTTCCATAGATTCTATCAAGTGTTAGATAAAGTCTTGTGGCATAGCATCCCATTTCTCCTTCAGAGCGTTTTGTAGGTCCTGAAGATTGGCTGGAGCAATATTTCAGCCTCTTATTCTTCTTTTTAACTCGTCCCACAAGTGCTCGATTGATTAAGGTCCGGGCGCTGAGCTGGCCACTCCATCACGGGGATACCCACCTTTTGCAAGTATTGTCGTTCTATAGCAGCGGTATTGTGTCTTGCCAATGCATAAAGAGCAAGTTCTCTCCAAAAAAACCGCCAAATGGTACGACATGTTCTTGGAGAACTTCCTCCATGTACCACTGATATTTTAATCCTCTTGCTTGTCGCCCAATATTGGCCCCAGCGATGAAGACAAGCTCAGTTTTAGCTTCGAGTGAGATACCTTCCCAGAACATACACGAACCACCGCCACACTTTCCGTAATGCAACACTGGGAAAATATCTCTATATGCCTTCCGTAAACCCTTCCTCATCCATAATTTTTTATTTATTTATTCATAACAAAAATCATCACACATCCTGCACTCATCTGAGAACAGGACTGCTCTCCATTGGTCGACTGTCCTGTGTGTTTTTGTGCAAATCGAAGACGGGCCCGGCGATGAGCTTGCGTCAGTTTAGGACCTCCTTCAGCAAGTCTTCTTCTGACTGTCCACTGGCTGAATTCCACTTCACTTGAAGATGATGTGCAAGATCAAAGGCAATCGGACGACGATTTCGCAATGCCGTCGTTACGAGAAATCGGTTATCGCGCTGTGTTGTAGCTCTGGTTGGACCAGATCCTTGTCGTCGTTCATAACCACTAGTCTCTCGATAGCGTGTACCAACACGACGAACAGAATATTGGCTGATATTCAGCTGTCGAACTACAGCACTTTGGTTCTGGCCCGCTTCAATTAGAACAACGACTTGAGCAGCTTTAACCGGAGTAGTATCCATTTTCTTCAGATAAATGCAACTATGGTCAGGAGACGTCCTTTCAGGTTGAGCGTTGAAATGCAAATTATGCATTTTACTCAAAACATGCTTTTTTGTACCTGAAATTAGTCTCGCAAACTGCAGTGAGCTAAGTGAGGTTTGAGGTTTGTTATTGTCTTTTCTTTTCCGCAATAATTTAAACTTATCTGAATAGGTATTGAAATAACCTTTAATCCCATATTAAAAAATACATACATTTCACAAAAATACATATAAATAAATATTTTTCGATTTCATCGCACCCAAGTGTGTGTGTATATATATATATATAGCTCAGTGGGGAGACCAACAGACTGCAATGCAGAGAGTCTCGGGTTCAAACCCACGTCGCGCACCTCTAACTTTCGGAAGTTATATGACTTTTCGAAATTATGTGCGTATTGAGTGACGATTATCGTCTGCTTCGTGCCTAGCAGAGCACGTTAAGCCGTCGGTTCCGGCTGCCATGAACATCTATGGCAGTCGTTATGGGGAAGTCAGTGCCCTATAATATCCTGACACTGGTCTAGCCTTAGGGTATCGTTAGCCTTCGGGTTGCGGCGGTCAGGTGGCAGCCGTTCCGTGTAAAAACTGATATCCAGTCAAATCCAGTTAGACTAGAAAAGCCAACTCCAAGTGACTTGGAATAATAAAGGCTAGGGAGAAGATTTATAAATATACAACGTGTCCCAAAATTTAACGATAAGTTGGCACCAAAAACTTATGACTACTCGAGAAAAAAAAAGAAAAATATATTAACCTGTTTTTTTTATCATTACAAATAAAAAGCGAATTTCTAAAACAATGGACACCCTTTATTATATTTTAAGTACCATTGCTGCAATTTTACAAATACATATATAATAAGTGTTTTTTTGTATTGGCAACATAAGTAGCACTACCATCCATCACAACCATTAAAAATTCCAGAATACCTGTAGCTTTTCACAAAAATCAACCAAAATGATGTTGTTTTCTTAATTTATGTAAAATTTTGACTTTCAGTTCACTTTCACTCATTGTGGTGGAAAAAAAAAAGGATTGACACTACTATGGCAAATATTTAAAAAAATTAGCGCAACTAACTAAGATTCCAAAATGGTATAATATAAGGCAGAAGGCTAGGCAAATAGCCACTAAAAATTCTAGAAAATTTACTTATGCATAGCATAGGTACATTTTCTGAACAAAAACCATATTTCGCAAATTGTTAGTGTTGATAGTAATCACTTTTACTATGTATCCAAAAGATTTTTTGTTGCAAGTTCTTAAAATTTGAATGAGACATGTCCATATAGTCCATAAAATAAATTAGAGAGAGATTATGCGTTAAAGGGAGATAGATAGATGCTCATTGTTTAATAACATTAGGGCAGGTAGAGAAGTAGTTGTCCTCAGCCACAAAAATATGCATAGCAGAACAACAACCAAATTTCGCAAATTGTGTTGATTCATCACTTTTATTATTTACTCAAAATAGGATTTTGTTTCTGTTACTAAATCAAAACAAATGATACAAACATTAAATTCATTTATTTTATTAATTTACTATATTATTAAAATCACAATAAATAACTGTTTGCCATTGGCAGTAATACAGGCACTACATCGCCTTATAACGATCGTTTTATTCTTCGTACATATCTTCTTCTATTCATGTGATCCGCAGCCATAATTATTTTTTGGTGAAGCTCGTCTAACGTTGCAATGGGTTTTGAGTAGACCCTGTCCATGAAACAACCCCAATAGAAGAAGTCCAGGGGATTTAAATTGGGTGAATCCAACGCCCTGGATACTCTTGGTTTAAGTATTCTCGCACAGGATGGGCATAGTGAGCTGGGCAACCATCTTTTGGTGCCCGCTTATCGTTGAATTTTGGGACACGTTGTATATCTAGTAGTCAGTGTCACCTGGGCATGAGGTAGCTCACTACAACAAGAACACTATCTCTAGATTGAGGATAAGACATAATTGGTATTGGTATGTGCTTCGAGAAGGGAGCGACATACCTAGCGGCCCACTCTCATAAATTTTTAGTATTTGTTATAGAGGAGATGCTGGTCTTTTATATTTGATGACTTCTTTTGTTGGAACGTAAATTATCTGCACAGATCCAGCATTAAGTTGGAACTCAATATATACATTTATAAAGTAATAAGTACTGACTTATTTAGATATTTCTCACTTATTTGCTGTTACCTGGTAACAGGTAACAGCAGAGAGACTGGGAGCCTGACTGCAGAGAGGGCGCGCCAACTGTATAATCAGTGACTAAAATATGTTTTAATTGCTGTAAACCAAACTGTCGGGAATAGCCAGACAATCGACCCCCAATAGCAGAAACTTACAAGGAGGAACACCTAGAATGTGATATCGAGACAAACTTGTACCTAATCTGTATTCAATTCCTCCTACATATAGTTATATGGAAAGAATTGGATCCAGAATTAAAAGAATAGGGAAAAGTGGTTGCTGTAGGACAGACAATTAAACTTATCTATACTAATATTATAAAGCTGAAGAGTTTGTTTGTTTGGTTGAACGCGCTAATCTCAGGAACTACTGGTTCGAATTGAAGAATTATAAGTGTTGGATAGCCTATTTATCGAGGAAGGCTATAGGCTATATAACATCACGCTACTATCCACGGGGGCGGCGCAATAACGATAAACGCGGATGAAACCGCGGGAACATCTAGTAACATAATAATTATAAATCTGTTTCCCCACGTGCAGCTGGCAGTAGCGATGCGCGGCGCCGTGGCGCTGCAGATCGCGGGGCTGGCGGAGGTGGTGAAGTCCGGCGGCGAGGTGCGCAAGGGCGCGCCCAGCGACCCCTGCGTGTGGCTCGACCGCGTGGCGGCGCTGTTCCGCGACGTCGACGTCACCATCACCGTCACGGAGGACAACCACCCCTGCGTGCCTGCGCTCGCTGACGCCTGGCCCGTACTGCAGCAGGTCTTGGACAAGTTAGTGCAATTCCATTAACCTTTTGACCGCCGCAGTCATGTATACATGACAAAGCGAAATGTGTCCAGCACACCACGCTCAGGACTACATGGCAAATTAAAGGATGAAATCGTAACTCGGATCCGAGAGCAGGCTTCAGTGTTTTTTTAAAATAATTCGAATGATTAATGTGACTTTCTTCACCAAATTATACTTTCATCGACTTTCGCGTACGTTCAGTTAGATTAGGTTATTGGTAAGGGCCACAGCAGACATGCTACTTTTATCGCATCGGCGATCGGCAACTTCGCTTTTTAGAAGCTAAATGCAGCGCCCAAACATTCCACATCGCACACTTAAAAACGTCCAACATCGCGATTGAGTCGCCTTTCGGCAGCTCGACACAGCGACTGAACGCTACACTTCGCACACATTCGGATGCCGGTCGCATCGATTTGGCATCTGCGGAACACGACTCAGTGTTGCACTAGATATTGACGAAGACTCAGTGTTGCACTAGATATAGAATTACACCCTACGATGGATACTTGTTTCGCTCGATATTTCAGTTATTGAAGTTATACGAGTTACAGTGGTAGACATATAATTAGAAACAGTACATAAAACTTAGGTAAACACAGAATAAACTATCGTTATAAGTAAAAAATATATAGATTAAATCACTATTAACAATGCTAGAATATAGCCAATGAGTTAAAAAACGCATAAAATTAAAAAAAAAAGAAATCTGTTCTATCTTTAATTATTAAAAGAGTTTAAATATGAATGATAGTTAAATTTATATTACTGGCCGCTTAGACAACTAATCAGAAACACAATCCATGGTCATTCCATTTTTTAAATTAAAAAAAATCCTCTTTCTACGCTTTTTCTGTAGTTTCGGCGGCAATTAAACGTCAATTTGGAATTACATGAATAATAAGTTTTGTTAAAAATGGGTAAAAATAAGAGTGACGAGTCAACTAGGCAATTAATTGTTAAATTACATTTAGATCGAAAGTGGACTTATAGAAGAATTGCTAATCATCTAGAATGTTCTGTGAAGAAAGTTTTCAACGCGATTGCTCATTATAAAAGAAACGGAACTTCTAAAACTGTTGTTAGAAAGGCTCGTCCAAGGAAAACGTCTCTCCGGGAAGATTTGCAAATAATACGTGTAGCTGAACAAAACACGTTTAAAGGCTCCAACGAGATTAGAAATGAAGTTTTTCACCTGACGACCCAAGGAACATTTCCTCGAAACTGGTACGGCGCAGATTAGTGGCAACTAAATTGTTCGGGAGGGTTTCTCGAAAGGTACCGCTTCTTACCAAGCAACACCGAGAGAAGCGATTATTATTTGCAAAGAAATATCTTAACTAGACCGCACGAGAATGGAAAAAGTGTTATTCTCGGATGAAACAAAAATAAATATGGTGAATTCAGACGGCAAACGCGACGTTAGACGTCCAATAAACCATGCTTTTGATTATAAATACACGAGGAGCATAGTCCAACACGGCGGTGATAACATTAAAGTATGGCGATGTTTTTTTGGTTGCGGAGTTGGACCCGTCCGTAAGATTGAAGGTATAATGGATCAATTTCAATACAAAAACATCTTAGAAGAGACAATGATTCCCTACACTGACGACCATTTGCCTGTGACCTGGATTTTTCAGCGCGATAACGACCCAAAACACACGGCGCGCAGTTTTAAATCCTTTCTTAGTGAGCAACGTGTTATCATGTTTGACTGGCCTGCAAATAGTCCCGATTTAAATCCTATTGAAAATTTGTGGTACGTCGTTAAAAAAAAGTCTCCATTAAACGTAATTCCAGTAATTCAAAATGAACTTTACGAAGCCTTTGCTGAAGCATAGAACTCGATCCCCCTCGATAAATGTATGAAATTACTTGAATCAATGCCACGTCGTTGCAAAGCTGTCATTAATAACAAAGGCTATGCAACTAAATATTAATTTGTAAGAAATTTAGTGAACCAAACATAATTTTACATAAATAATTTGAAATTGATGACGTTAACATGTTAATAACTTTGATTTTTACTTCATTTCTTTAAAAATCAAAACCAAAATAATTTTTTTCAAATTAGGTTACAAGGTAACACTTATGAATGTCAAAGTTAGACGTAAATTTTTTTCTGTGAATTTACATTTACCGCCACGTTCAGCAAAGCAAGGGTGTAGTGCTCATGAGAAGAACCGGCAAGAAACTCATAGCCACTCTTTTTAATCGCCAAGTGTATAATAATATTTCGTTTAGAAATTATAACTGTAAGGTGCTGCAACCATTTCTCCATGAACTACTACTCAACATACTCAAGCATTTGATAAAATTTGATGGTAGCCTCTAAAGCAGCAGTATGGTAAATAGGAGCATCCACTTACATGTACATAAATAATCAAGACAAGACGTGATTGTAGTCCGTAGTTTAATCTAATTGTTTAAATAAAATGTAGTAAGTAAATTATACGAATTCCACGAAACCAGAATTCAGAATAAGACTCAAAAGAAAGCTTAACGGAACTGTCCATAATCACGAGAAGTCTTCATTGCACATTCTTCTTGATTAAAATACGACTGAATGTAACAACAATGCAAATTCCAGCTTAAACAAGGTGTAACATTACAAACAATATATATATATACATATTATATTAAAAGAAACATAAGTGTTAGTATTTGTAATAATCCTGTGATCTGATGCAAATATTAGTGCCATGGATGTTTGTCATTTAAATAATCATCTATATTATAATATGCTTTAGAAATTAAACAAGTTTTAATTTTAACTTTAAATGTATTCTCTGGTAATTCTAGAATATTACTCAGGATTTTATTATAAAAACGTATACCAAGACCCATGAAGGAACTATAAACTTTATGTAGACGGTAGAATGGAACACATAATTGCTTTAGAAATTAAACAAGTTTTAATTTTAACTTTAAATGTATTCTCTGGTAATTCTAGAATATTACTCAGGATTTTATTATAAAAACGTATACCAAGACCCATGAAGGAACTATAAACTTTATGTAGACGGTAGAATGGAACACATAATTTATATTTATTTCTAGTATTTCAATATTATATATTATATTGTTTTATTTACAAAATTATTTAAACTTTTAAACAATGACATAATTAACATAATATATACACAAATTATTTACAAGAAAAATATAAACTAAACACAAAAATAAAACTGCAAAATCAAAAAGCGTCATAATATTCCTCCGCATCGTCGTCAATTGGCAACGTGCCCAGAAGACTGGCAGCATTGCCACGTTGAATGGCAATACTTATTCTTTGTGCAAAGAAAATACCAGCCCTCTGGTCACGCGAAGCGTCGATGAGCCGCTTAGCTAGGTCTCTATAAACAGACCTAGCACTTGGACCCCATGGCCCCAGCGTTTTGACACCAAACGGCTCAAATATGTACTCACCAATAAGATTTTGATACTTACGCCGTTTGAGCGTCTCCGCTGATGCAGCAGCAGCACCAGCGCAACCCGCTGTGCTAGAAAGATGTGATGGCGCAAGGGTGTCGACACAAGTTGCGTCCCACACCAAAGGCCTACCCATTTTCCATGGCAGTAATGACATACCATCTGGTCTCTTGCCATCGTCGCGTACCAAGCCGTGAGGTTCAAGCTGAGCCGGGACGCCAGCGGTGACAAGAGCTCGACGGAGTATGTTATTCAGGTTGGCGTGTCGTGATATACGACCAGCACTCCTGCTGCATGATAGGCCATGGTGACCAAGACTGTCGACGGCTTCTCCACAAAGACACCGATGCGGAGAAACACAAGGAGAACCTAAGCGCAAACAAGAAGCAATGCGGAAGGTCGTATCGTCCATCATAGTATCTATGTTGGACGACGGGAGCGCCTGAAGCCAAAGGCCCGACTCCCACTCTCCCACAGCCAGCAAGCGAGTACGTTCAGCAGCACAGGACGATGATTTATGAGATTTTCTCGAACTATGCTGCATAACGGCCCATCCCACTGTCTCTGTGAGAGGCGGTTTTCGGGTAACTCAGTGCTTGGGCAAGCAAGTTTCCAAGCGTTCACGGCGTCGGTCATGCACAGCACTTCAGAATTAACCAGTGTAGGTGCCAAGATTTTCCTGGTCAATTCCTCCGTGCTATGGACCGAAGATAGGAACGCTGGTAAACTTACATCAGTAATTTTTCGAATGCCGAGACCGCCGAAGCGAACTGGCAAGCTCGCTTGTAGCCAATGGTCGTTAATGGCCACATTTAAAAGTTTGTTTGTTTAAAAGTTCTGTATAATTTTATCAATTTTTGCTAAAAGTGTTAAATGTTTCCAAAAGTGTGAAGACCGAAGAGCATGCGTAAATTTGGGACGAAAAGACAGTATAGAATAATTGTAAAAGCTGAATGTATATTAATTTTGAATAACCTACCTGACGTTTCACAAAATTTTGAATTTTCTCTTCTATTAAATTATCAAAACCTTCATCTAAAATTGGGCACCCAAGGAGGCGAAGAGAGCTTTTATCTAAAAGTTTAATATTAGGTGCCAAAGAATTGAATTTAGATAATACCGATAGTTTATTGGATGTTATTGCTGACAAAAATTTCACATTTGCTTGGATTAAGTTCCAAACCTATTGACTGAAATTTATTTTTAAATGTGCCAAGTCTTGTAATACTGTATCTACATCTCCTCCTAGGGTGCCATCGTCTAGGTACCAGATATTAAATTTTGAATTTAGCTGCTTAATGATGGGGTGAATAGCTAAACTATAAATTACTATTACGAGAGGGTCACCTTGTTGACAACCAACGGCTGATTCCAAAAGGTTTTAATTATAGATTAATTTTGATGGATACCTGTAACATTGCCAAATGAACTTATAAATTTTGGGAGTTTCTAATTTTACTTGTGTCAACAAAGTCTCCCTATTCACTGAGTTAAAGGCATTCTTTAAGTCAACCTTCAAGATAACGTCACCGCCGCCACAGCCAAGGTATGTTGACAAGGCGTGTATGGCAGCCTCATAGCCCCCTTTAAACCTAAAGCCAAGTTGTAGGGGCTGGATTTTTTTCGCTAGGCTTGTGCTGTAATATTTACAGCATAATTTGGCTGCCATACGCCTGTAAGAACACCCTACGGCAATAGGCCGAATACCACCATCCTTTTTCCGAAGGGCACATAAATTTGCACCGTATAAAACATCGATGATGGCATCGTCCACATTGCCGGAGAGCATAATATTCATTAAAGCCGTCAGCTCCTTCAACAGTGCGTCGCCAGCCGCCCCGGCGCTCGAACACACAAGATCTTTTAGATGTTGTGGTGTCAAACCGTCGAGGCCGCCAGCAGACCCACTCCGAAAAGAGCAAACGGCTGCAAGAACATCCTTGGCTGTAATACTGAGGTATTCAGTATCTGAACTAGGAGGGTCAGGATAGGTGAGGTTATCAGATGGCGTTGGACGCTTGCTCTGCAGACTAGCGAGTGTATCTGGAGAGCAAGGCGCCACCACATGACTACTAAATAATAGTCGGGACGCGCCCCTTATATCACCTTCCCTTAATTTTGATTCTACCAAATTTTGTATTGAGCTGTTACGGTAACTGGGCAATTTTGAATTAATAGTGCAGATCGAAACATGACAATTTTCTTTAATTTTGGCTTTTAAAGATTTTTGTGAGGTCCGGTCTTCTTGTACATGGAGTATTCTATACGGGAAGGTGAGTAGTTGTTCCCAAGCTGTTGTTGAGTTCTCCCGAACGACAAGACCAATGCAGTGAGCCAAACTTTAGGCCACCGAGGGTCTAGCGCCGCGGGGAACTCGTTTCAAAACCGGAGTACAATTTTTTAAATGTCCTAGGTATTGCCAAAATGGAATTTGGGGTGCAACTGCATTTGTCACTGTAGATGTATCGGGGCAAGGAAGTACATTTTGGTTTTTGTGTACTTTACCAATATGAACTTTCAAAAAGCCCCGTTTACCTTTAAAGAAACGAGCCTGGGAACAAGAGGGGCAACGTACGAGGTTAGTTAGGGATGTAGAAGATTGACTGGTACTTACTTCCACATCACTTGTAGCGCTCGAACCTTGTAACATTAAAAATATGATTACACTTAACTTACACTATAAAATATTTACAATATGAAAAAGTGAACACAACTAAAACTAATGTAGAAAAACTGGGTGACATTTGTCAAATTTATATTTTTTCTGCATGGTGACTGGGGCGTCTCCTTGGTGCCGGCGTCGCGTCCCGTCAAGACTCCACCAAAGACAATGGCAAACCAATATATGACTTGTTTAGTTGGGATGCTGGAATCCTTAACACAGTATCTATATATATATATCTATTTCCGCTTTCAATTAATTTTCGTTGTGGTTTTTGCCATATAAAATCAATATTCGTTATATTATTGTTCATATAATATGATTTATTTATTATTTATTACATTTATAATATCTAATTTTATATTTGAAAAAAATACGTAGTTCGATGTTGACAGTGACAGTTATTATTGAACTGGTTAAAAAAATAATTCTAGTATTGATGTTATGTATGTCACTATTTTTTATGTATAAATATATATTTTGACGGACATGCATGATATTAAAATAAATATATTGTGATGCTACAGTTAAAATACCTATATTCTTAAATTTCCTCTGAGCGAGATTCTAGTTCCTAATTGGTAAATTGCATGCAGAGCTCTTTTTTGCAATATAAAAATACTTTGTATATCAGCTGCTTTTCCCCATAATAATATTCCATATGACATAACGCTGTGAAAGTAAGTAAAGTAAACTAATCTAGCTGTATCAACGTCAGTTAATCCATGGACTTTTCTAATGGCGTAAGCGGCCGAACTAAGTTTCGCTGAGAGACAAGATATTTGCGCACCCCACTGTAACTTTGAATCAAGTGTAATGCCCAGAAACACTGTGGATTCTATTGCTTCCAGTACCTTACCGTTCAATGTTATGCTAGGACCAAGATGTTTTCCAGTAGGCAGTATGAATTTAACACATTTTGTTTTTTTGGGGTTCAGTACTAAATTATTTAAAGTAAACCATTTTGTTACTTGAATCAATGCACTGTTTACTTCCTCAAAATGGTACCTATTCCTATTTACTTTAAATATTGAAGAAGTATCGTCAGCAAACAGTACAACGTCACAAATATTATTCAAATAAAAATGTAAATCGTTTATATAAATTAAAAATAAAAATGTGCCTAACATCGAACCTTGCGGCACCCCTAGCTTTACAGGTAAGTTTTTTGATTTTGAACCATTGACATCTACACACTGAATCCTGTTATTCAAATACGACGTAATTACATCTAGTGCATTACTCTGAACACCGTAATGCCTTAGTTTCCGTATGAGCCTATCATGACAGACGCAGTCAAATGCTTTTGAGAGGTCGCAAAAAGCACCAATAGAATTTTGTGAGTTTTCCCACGCTCTGTATATATGTTTGAGTAAAGCTACTCCTGCATCCGTTGTTGAACGACCCTTAGTAAAGCCATATTGGCTGTCGTGAAAGAGGCTATTTAAATTAAAATGTCTAAGTAATTGCTTGAGTATTAATTTTTCAAATATTTTGCTTTATTGTTTCTAATTACTTGTCCATGACGGATGGTACTGCAAATGTCGTTTAGTTGTTATTACGTAACTAAATATCTAAATGGTAGTTGTAAACTCGGATATTTATTTCTTTTTTAATGGATTATAAGTTGTTTAACGTATTCTATGCATTTTGATGTTTATTTCCAAAAACAAAAGTTTTACGGCTGTTCAGCCCTTTACGACCAAAAATAAAATTTTATTGTATAGTGGTAAAAAACTGATGGTGTGCTCGATAGATGGCGTTAGGATCGAGATAGATCGCGCTATGGTTTCGTTACCGGCGCACCTATATAAGGCCATCGTCCTATGAAAATGTATCTACTTGTGTCATCAAAAATAAAGCTTCGATTAGTATCTAATTGAACTATCGTTGTTTTATTTATACACACGTCGAAGGAACCCGATCTCGTTCATGGTCCTTCGAGCCGGATTTAAGTTTGTACGGCTGGACGTGTATTTTTGCGGTCAGAACTTGCTATCGCGCCGCGTCGTAACAGTTTCGTGTCGACAAGTGAATTACCGTATGTAATCACTAGTGAAAGTGAACTTCGTTGGTGAGTGCATTGAATTAATACCGTGTACCATCGTCCCTACAACACAGTGCGCCGGGCAAGGCGGCTAAACAGTAGAGGACCCGAGTGATATCTCTGGAGGAACGAAGCGGGACGCGAGTTGGAGGCTGGAGGCGCTTAGCAGCACAAGCATTCAAGGCAGAGTTGGTTGCGGCAGTGGCTCACTAGACGGCGCGAGCGTCACAACAAAATTGGTAGCAGCAGCGAGCGCTAGAGGGCGCGCAATATTGAAGAAACACTGATTGCAGCAGCGAGCGCTAGAGGGCGCGCAATATTTGAAGAGGAATTGGTTGCAGTAACGGTGCCCTAGAGGGCGCATCTCGTCGCAAGTGAAAACTCCAAAGTGCAGTGTCAGTGAGTGAGTGCCAGAAAAATCGTAAGTACTTTTGATTTCTTTGAACATAGACTTTCAAGACATCTCAGCACTTAGAAATTTTATGGGACATTAACTTTAAATTAAGACAGTAGTGAATTAGTAGTAAATTGTAGATTTAGAACTTGTAAAATTTTACGTGTAAAGTGGTTCAGACGGGGAATCCATGCCCGATTTCCGCCAAAAATTTATGTGCAAAACACTTGTAAAATTTTTTAGAAATTTTCTGGGACTTAGAATAATTTCATCAATTTTTTAGCTTCAACATCTAAGTGTCGGATTTGTAACTTTGTTTATTTTGCTTATCAGTTCAGTGTATTAAAATGGAATCCTTTAGTAATTTGCAAGAAGACATTAAAAATAAGTTGCTTAAAATTATAACTAATTTTAAAAAATCGCCAAAAGAACGATTGACAATTCCATACTTAGAGACTAGACTCGAAAGTTTGGAACAACAGTGGAGTTTGTTCAATAGCACGCATACACAGATTATAACTCAAATTAAGAGAATCGAATTGCAATGTTCTAGTTATTATAAAAACTGTGTGTATGACGAAGTTGAGGAGTTATATACCGATTTCAAAACAACTTTAAAATCAATGTTAGTAAAGGAATGTACAGCTGAGTCAGACACTAAACAGAGGTTCGCTTCTACAGAAGATTATTCAAGGAGTCGTGTAAAGTTGCCAGAAATTAAAATCCCTACGTTTTCGGGCAAATACATAGAGTGGCAGACCTTTCGAGATTTATTTGTGGGACTTGTGCATAACAATAAATCATTAGATGACGCACAAAAGTTTTATTATTTGAGGAGTCACTTAACAGGGGAGGCTGAGCAACTACTGCGTAATCTTCAAGTAGCGGCAGACAGTTATAAAGTTGCATGGGATAAGTTAAACATAACGTATAATAACAAACGGTTTTTAGCAAATGGAATACTTAAACGTCTTTTAAATCAGAAAGGTTTAGTGACTGAATCAGCGGTAGAGATTAAAAAATTAATTAATACAACTTCAGATTGTTTAGAGTCGATTAAAAATATAGGTATAGATGTTTCCACTTGGGATATTCTGATTATACATATTATAAGTGCGAAGCTTGACAAAGATACTCGTAAAGCTTGGGAATTTTATGTATCGTCGTCGTCAAGTGAGGACCTACCAACGTTTTCTCAATTCGCAGACTTTTTAGGTAGTCGTTTTCGTGGCTTAGAAAATTTAGAAGCGCGAGAAAAACCTGTGCTTGATAAAAGGGTCACCAAATCTTTTCATGTAATTAGAGATAAAGATACGGGTGATAGTTGTGCGTTTTGTGCAGGTGAGCACAAAATATATACATGTAAAGGTTTTAGCAAGGCAACCAATGAAAGTCGACGTAATTTTGCTGTAACAAAGAATTTATGTTTTGTTTGTTTATCTAACAACCACTCTGCTAAGTACTGCAGGAACACGTTCAGATGTAAGGTGTGTAAACGCCGCCATCACACGTTATTGCACCCGAATGGTGCTTCAGGGTTGTTCGACTATAAGGGGATGACTCAAGAAAAATCTCCAGTGGAAAACCAACCACTAGGTGAAACTAAAGAGGCCGCGGAAGCGGAGGGGTCTTCTAGACCAATGGTGTCTTGTTTGTCAACGGGCAATAATAAAACTGTCTTGTTGGCCACAGCAGTGGTACAAGCCAAGTCAAAGGATGGGACATTCAAGACAATACGGGCACTTTTAGACCAGGGATCACAGGGATCATTTATTAATGAATCAACAGTTCATTATTTGGGTCTAAAAAAGGTAAGTGCCATTAACACCCTGACGGGTGTAGGAGGTGACAGTAATGTGACATCACGATCAACTGTTTCCATTAGGATTAGGTCCCGACTTAATCCTGAACTTGAATATGTAACAAATGCCTGCGTCTTAAAGTCGGTCACTTCCCTTCTTCCCGTGACGAAGGTCACTCGAGTAGAATGGGTAAATGTGAAGGTGGACAATTTGGCTGATCCTGAATATGACAGACCTAACAAAATTGATGTTTTGTTAGGTGCTGAAATCTACAGCCAGATTCTCCAAGAAGGCATTCAGAGGAATTCAAGTGGATCTCTTGTGGCGCAAAACACTGCGTTAGGTTGGATATTGTCAGGCGTCTGTGAGGTAGATAGGGCGCGCAGCAATATTCACTCACATAATATCATGGTAACGCATTGTTGTTTTGACGCTGACGAGATGTTGAAACGGTTCTGGGAACTGGAAGCCGAACCACCCAGAACCAAAAAGATACTTACGGAGGAAGAGCTTGAATGCGAGCGATTGTTTTCGGAGACAACGAAGCGTGACGAGGATGGTCGATATGTGGTGCGATTGCCATTCCGTGACGTTGACCCAGCTTGTCAATATGGAGATTCTCGAAACATCGCAGTTAAACGCTTTCATGCTCTAGAGAACAAGCTAAGCCGTAACACAGACTTAAAGATTAAGTATAAAGCAGTGATAGATGAATATTTGTCATTAGGGCATATGAGGCCGATATCAGCATCTGATACAGTAACTACATCAGCGGTTTACTTACCTCACCATGCTGTCGTAAGAAACGACAAGAAGACTACCAAGGTGCGCGTGGTCTTCGATGCGTCCTGCCGGGGAAGTAATGGTAGATCGCTGAACGATGACTTGTTAGTCGGGCCTCCGTTGCAACTTGATCTACGGCATCTGCTAATTCGCTGGCGAACGCATCCGATATGCCTTATCTCGGATGTAGTAAAAATGTACCGTCAGGTACGAATAGCAGATGAACACACAGACTTCCAACGAATAGTGTGGCGAAGCACTAAAAATGATGTAATCCAAGATTACAAGTTACTTACGGTGACGTTCGGGACTTCAGCGGCTCCGTTTCTGGCTGTAAGATCCATGCAGCAGGTAGCTCGTGACGAAGGGAAGATGTATCCACTGGCGGCACAAAGAGTACTGAGTGATTATTATATGGATGATCTTCTCACGGGTTGTGAATCAGTCACCCAGGGTGTAGAAATCTATCATCAAATGAACGCATTACTATCAAAAGCAGGATTTGAATTACAAAAGTGGTCTAGTAATAGCGATGAATTATTAGATAAAATAATAGATAACGAAGGAAAATTGAATAACGTAGGAAAGGAGTTTAGAATAAAGCAGGATGAAATTCTAAAAACATTGGGACTTACCTGGAATCGGAGTAGCGATACTTTCCAGTATTCTGTCCAGCTATCTCCTCTGCAAGAACCTGTAACTAAAAGAAAGGTATTATCGGATATAGCTAAGTTATTTGACCCGTTGGGATGGGTTGCCCCAGTTGTCATAACAGCAAAGGTTCTGATCCAAAAATTATGGATTATAGGTATTGGATGGGATGATCCCATACCGAGCGATATAAGAAATGTATGGTTTACTTACCGTAACGATTTAAAATGCTTAGAAGAGTTCTCTATTCCCCGATGGTTAAGCATGAAGCAGAGTGACAAGCAAGTTGATTTGCATGGGTTTTGCGATGCATCAAAAACAGCATATGCGGCAGTCGTGTATGTGCGCGTAGTTGATGCTGATAATAATGTTCGTGTCACGTTGCTTACAGCAAAAACCAACGTAGCTCCCATTAAAACCGTGTCCATTCCTCGGTTAGAGTTATGTGGAGCTCTAGTGCTAACAAAACTATTAAGAGAAGTATCCGAGGTGATGGGAATACCTCGGCCTAATACATATGCTTGGACCGATTCTGAGATAGTGTTGGCCTGGTTGAACAGTCACCCCAGCAGGTGGCAAACCTTCGTAGCCAATCGCGTCTCTGAAATTTTAAACTTGAGTGAACCTAGACAATGGAATCACGTACCATCCAAGCAGAATCCTGCCGATTGTGCCTCTCGGGGTCTTTACCCTTCGGAACTGCTAGAGTGTCGGTTATGGTTGGAAGGTCCGGCATTCCTAAAGGAAGATGAAATAACAGTCTTTCCTAAGCATAAGTATTTCTCCACCAATGTGGAGGAAATTAAGGTACACCTTGCAACCAAAGAAGTAAAACTTACCTTAGTGCTGGTGAGTTAAAATCAGCCCTAGGCGTTTGTATTAGGCAATGTCAGCAACAATATTTTGAGGCTGAAATTCTTGACCTGCAAAAGGCAACATGTCAAAAGCGTAGTATTTTACGCTCATTAAATCCATACCTGGATTCTTGTAATATTCTGAGGGTGGGCGGTAGATTAGATTTGTCCGATATTAGCGCTGATCGGAAACACCCAATAGTGATACCCAGTACTTCGCCGTTCACTAATCTTTTAATCGCAGATGCACATCGCATGACGCTTCATGGCGGTCCGCGATTAATGCTAAATTATTTATGTTCAAAATATTATATATTAGGAGCCAAAAGGTTAGTAAAGGGTTATGTGAGAAAGTGTGTAACTTGTCAGCGTTACGCGGCTTCCACTAAACCACAATTAATGGGACAATTACCTTCAGCTCGGGTAACACCTAGTAGGCCTTTTAGTAATTGTGGGGTTGATTATGCGGGTCCCATCAACCTAAGAACGTCCAAAGGAAGAGGTCACCATGCGTACAAGGGCTATATTTGCTTGTTCGTATGTATGTCCACCAAGGCTATTCATATCGAGGTCGTTAGTGACCTGACGACTGATGGCTTTCTCGCTGCCTTTAAAAGGTTCGTAGCCCGACGTGGGCATTGTAAAAACATTTGGAGTGACAACGGGACGAATTTTCAGGGTGCAGCTAAAGAGCTCCATGCATTAATACAGTCTGAAAGATCAGGCATTGCCAATGAAATAGCCGAGGCGTTAGCCAATAGGGGAACGACATGGCATTTCATTCCGCCCCATGCACCTAACTTTGGCGGACTATGGGAGGCCGGAGTTAAGTCGTGTAAGCAGCATTTGCGTCGAGTAATAGGCAGTTCTACCTTGACTTATGAAGAAATGGCAACTCTCTTAAGTCAAATAGAAGCTTGTCTAAACTCACGCCCCCTGTGTCGTGGTACAGATACGGTGGACGCTTTAACACCAGGGCATTTTCTTGTGGGCGAACCACTTATTAACGTAGCAGATCATAATTTTGAATCTGCTAATATATCTAGTTTAAAGAGATGGCAATTAGTTCAAAGAATGATGCAGGATTTTTGGCGTCGATGGTCAATTGAATACTTGAACACACTACTGCAGCGACACAAGTGGCGTAATCAAACGCCAGAGCCTAGTGTCGGTGATATAGTTTTAGTCAAGGAGGACAATTTGCCTCCTTGCAAGTGGTTACTTGGCAGAGTGGTTGAAAAACATCCCGGTCTAGACAAACTTACGCGAGTAGTCACACTTCGCACTAGTGCGTCAACTATAAAAAGACCCACGTCTAAACTGTGCGTTTTGCCTGTTGGTTGATATTGTGTATCCTAATTAGATAATTGTGTTTCTTTTTTTCTTGTTAGATTTAAGTTATAACAGTAACTAATACTGTTATATTGGTTTGTATTGTATAATGCCCTGTGCACCATTTCATTTTGTTGTATTGCGTAATACCATATGTACCATTTAACTTTTGTAGGTATTGTTTAATACCTTGTGTACCATTTAACCTTTTGCCTTGTGTAATGTGTATTTTAATGTTTATTAACCATGTGAAGGACATGTAGTCCCTACATGTGTCCTTGGTGGGCGGAATGTTCAGCCCTTTACGACCAAAAATAAAATTTTATTGTATAGTGGTAAAAAACTGATGGTGTGCTCGATAGATGGCGTTAGGATCGAGATAGATCGCGCTATGGTTTCGTTACCGGCGCACCTATATAAGGCCATCGTCCTATGAAAATGTATCTACTTGTGTCATCAAAAATAAAGCTTCGATTAGTATCTAATTGAACTATCGTTGTTTTATTTATACACACGTCGAAGGAACCCGATCTCGTTCAACGGCAATGTGCCTTGTATAATGTGAAATACGTCGCAAGTGTTTCTAATTATATGTCCACCACTGTATATCTTATTTTGACGTGCTACACTTCTCTGACCTAACAATCGCGCTGGCACCTCTGCAGCGTAAATTAGTTCACTAGCACTCCTGGACTGTAAGAGGTCATCTACACGTCCTCTATTCGTTTTGAGACTGGAATCTTCAAACTCTTTAATGGGTCATCCAGGTCCCGGTTCTGTAGATGTTCTTGTCATGGATAAATAGATCGACACAGCAAAAAATATATCAACATCCTTCAACCACGTCGAATTCTTCCCTAGGAACCGCTCTCGGTTTCTTCCACAGCTGCTTCAGTTTTCAGCCAATTTTGATGAATGTTTTGAGATAATGACCTTGACGTCTCTCAGAGACAGCTCCGTAACACCATCGAAATCATATCTTAAAGATATAAACCGAAAGCGCTCATCATTCCGCTTTTCCATCGTGTGCTTCAGCCATTCTTCGAAAAAAAACATTTTTAGACGAAGAAAACTGTTAAAAGAAAATGATGATAAAAAATAGTTCTGCAAATAATCTGCAATTTTTTTTTTCTACAAATCACTAATATACTTATGAGAATATATATTAATAACCAGTTGACGTCTTACTTTCAACGAGTATCATTCATTATTTCATATATTACGAAGAGATGATCGGCAATTTTTTGAACATTTTGGAATGAAGTACACTACATTACAAGAGCTTTTGTCATATCTGGAAGCTAGTTTACGACGAACAGATACACAGTTAAGGAAGAGTATACTACTGTACTAATACAGTACTACTACAGTTTTACTTTACTGTACTACTACAGTTTTAAAAGAAAAAGAAAGAAATCATTTATCATTAAACAATACCATTGCAAATCGGCAAACTATCGATAGTCGATTATCGACCGGCAACAAAAGTACCGGAGCAGTCGCCAAAACGCGCGATCTCGATACCGCAGCCGAACGCAGGAAGTTGCGAAATCGCGATGCAGCATCGATAGAATCTTTAAAACGCGCGATTTTGGTATGCGATTGAACGCAGAGTGTCCAAAACGTGATGCAGCATCGATACAGTCGCAATTTTTCAGATTATTTAATTTAATAATATTAAGTTTAAACAGTAAATAACACAACGTAAAAATATTTTTAAAGAAAGGAAAATTTCTTAAGTTTATGATAGGAAAGAATCTAAAATTGAACTCTGTGACACGTTTAGCTGTGGTAACTAGTGAAATTGCCAACAAGCTACATCTACATACTGATATTCAAATAATATGATGAAATAGCATTCAATGCGTTATGAATTATGATGATCACCATAAAATAGAATTCACTTGTTAACGTATTAGGGTAAACATAGTCAAATGCCATTGAAAAATTGCAGAACGCAGCGATACCTATTCGTTAGCACTTTATATTTCTTTAGGCTAGACATACTTTTAGTTTAAAATTTATCTTATAACATGAAACTTCAAGTAGCTGCATGTAGTTTTGCAAAATAAATTTTAGTAGTAATTGTAGTGACTGTCTCTCTGTCAAGTCTAGGTCTAGGTAATATGACTTTAAACTCTTTTAGTATTCTCGCTTATATACTTTCTAAATGTTCAACCCTCCTGTTCAAATGTGAATGAATGTATTACATGGGTATGATTAAAGGCCAACTCAAATCTAGCGAAAAAGGTCGAGCACTTTTAAAACGTAAATAAAATATGAAACTTATCATATTAAAATAGAGTTCCAAATCGTATACTAGGGATATTATCCAATCGAGCGGACAGCAACGTGCATTCTAACATCCTCCTCGGCAATGCGCAAGCGTTGACCGCCGAAGGTCCTCCGCGCGCCGTTAAGACACCACACAGGTTTGGAGAACCTAGAGAGTACGTGTGACGAAACCAAAACGATTCTAAAATTGATGTCGAGAAATTAATCAATAGCATTAACTTAATGCGCGAGCTACAAACACACGCACGCGGGACTTTTTGAGCCGATGTGCGTGTTTTACGCTAGGCGTGAGTGGCGGCAAAGAATATGTTTACACAAAGTATAGAAAACGTAACCGCGACGCGCACCGCGTAACCGTAACAAATATTTACTACTCGGACTGTAAGGCAAACGATTTGTTTTGTCCCCCAGGTACGCGTGCGACGGGCGCGTGATGGAGCGCTGGTGCCGCTGCGTGCGCTTCGGCCTGCGCTGCGGCGGCCGGCGCTGCGCCGACCTCGCGCCCGCGCTCTGCGAGCGTCTGCAGACCGTGTACCGCGCGCGCCCGCACTCGTGCGTGCTGTACCTCGCGTCCGTGCTGCTGGACGAGATGCACACGTGCGCGCGCGCCGTGCCGCACCTCGTGGCGCTGCTGCAGGACATCATGCCGCGCGCCTTCCTGCAGCTGCAGCAGCACAGCGGCCTCAGGGACAACCCCGACACCGTCGACGATCTGTTCCGCCTCTGTATACGGTCAGTTGTATCACATTTGTACCGCGCGCGCCCGCACTCGTGCGTGCTGTACCTCGCGTCCGTGCTGCTGGACGAGATGTTAAGTGTGTTGATATTATGTAATAGATCTTATCCACAAAACATTATTTATCTGCTTAGAAAATTTCAGTGTATTCTTTAATCAGATATACCATTTACATCACGAACAATTCGAATCGTCAATAAAATCCAATATTTCTTTGAAATATAAAATAATATACGCTGTTTCGTACTTACTTAAGCATTTAAAGTATATTCAGTTCGAAAATTATGGACATTAAAAAGGACCCAGTACACGTCCTTGGTATACTCCTACTGTAGTAAAGATGTTATGAGCATCACCAACCAAATCCGTACTAATTGATTAATTAAATACATTCATAATTTATCACATTA
This sequence comes from Catocala nupta, assembly GCA_963675205.1. Taxonomy (NCBI): domain Eukaryota; kingdom Metazoa; phylum Arthropoda; class Insecta; order Lepidoptera; family Erebidae; genus Catocala; species Catocala nupta. The sequence goes on from OY776086.1 coordinate 8,314,662, forward strand.
TTCAAGACTGCTAAATGCACCTTCTACCACTAACACTATACTAATAATTTTACGAAATAAGCAATCAAAACCTAAGTTTTGTACTACTAAGGAATCTTACCGACCTTCAGCTCACACTAAATTTATTCTAGCTTAAAGCTGTCTGCTAACACGAAGAGCAAATATTATTCTGGTTATCGACAGAGGGATAATAGATATTGTTACAGCCAGTGCCATCTCTCGGCACTGTAGGGAAGAGCCCGGTCTTCAAATAATTTATTACAACGCCATCTATTTACGTCTTACTGGACTACATAGCTTGATAGTACGCGAAGTATGGAGAAATCGCTAGCACTTCCTCGTATTGTTCTAAGGAACATCTCGGAGATGGCGCTTCTAGGAAAATCCAGAAACACTTTTAACCACTTAAAACGGGGTAAGCGCCCCGTCAAGGCAGTTTGCAAATGTAAGCGGTCAAGTTCATTGGAGCAAACGGAAGCAAAAATACCACAGTGTTTGAAACAGTAGAGTGGAAAAGTGTTTAAGTGCGTGTGGTATTTTAAATTTAGCTAGAATAAAACGTGTTTTGGTCGGTAATATTGCTTTAATTCTTATACCTCAAAACCAGCACGTAACAATAATATATAAATAGTTTCTAAATATTGAAATATGTTTTCAAAAGAACTTGTAATAACATTTTATTTATAACAAATATGTCTTTTCACAGATTTCTCCAGCGCATCCCACTAGAGTTCCTAGGGTCGGGCCCCGTATCTACTATCCTACAATGCGCTACTCTAGCATGCAGTCTTGACCACCGGGAGGCGAACTCCTCGGTCATGAAGTTTCTGTACGACTTTTGTAAATTGGCCAACAAACCCCGAGCCGTGGACAAAGCACAGATGAAGGGTAAGTAGTGCTATAGTTGATGATAAACCTGTAACTATTAGGGATATTTTGAAGACGTAAATTTTATAATCACAAAAATACACACTTATTACAAATTGTACATTTAATATTTCTGCCAGTCTGATGTAGCAATGTGCACAAGTGCTTTCGAATGTTTTGTCAACATTATACATAATTATGTAGGGTGCTGCTTCTTTGATCGTGTGAACTGTAATTGAATATTATTCAAAGAGCTCATAATATTTGACACCTACTTTCACGATTTGTTTACCTACTGATCCAGTCAGCATAGTTGTAGCGTTATAGTTAGTCAATTTAGTTTTAGGGACTAGATCGACCAGGGTAGTAAAGTAGCGGAGATAATATAAACAATATACTTCGCAATTACAAGGCTCTTTGTTCCAAATAACACAAATTTTGGTAGTAATAACAACTATATGATAAACAAAAGAACAGGTCGTGGTTCTAGTAAAGGCTAGCTACGTGGTCCAGCTGGAGAGCAATATGGACCACTTATCTGAATCACGGCTGCGGCAGAAGAAGAGCCGCAACCAGGGCGCGGTCGGCTTACATATGGGCCGCGAGGGGGTAGGAAGAGGCGCTCTCACTCCAGCGCGAACACAGTCGCTGAACACGACCAGTCCGCGTGACATAGTGAAATAACGAAATTTTTTTTATCCAACAGCCCTATCTGACGCAGCTCTCTCTCAACACGGAGAAGAGATAACATATGCCTTAATCGAGGCGAGCGTAATCCACCTTCACTCATACATGTTGGCTGAAGTGGCCGAGGTGCTGATGGAGTTGCTGGAATGGCAGAAGAGCGCAGGTGTAGACTGGCTGCAGACCGCGGTGCAACGGTTGCCCAGAGACCGTCCCGCAACTGCTACCGAGCAACAGTGCTGGCAGTTCCATCAATATGCTATGAGGTTAGTGGTTCTCTTCTACATGTTCGAAAGTAAATTAATGTAATATAAAATAGGATGTTAAATGTCGTTGATTTGGATGTCCAGCAAAGTTCGAATGACAACAAAACACAAAAATACCATTGATATCAATGAAAACTACTAAGGTTACTCAGCCTAGTGCTGATCACTTCACTGTCAGTGGATGTTTAAATATTTTATATCGAGTAAAGGGTAGCAGGGTGTACTAGGGCAAGTAGGCCTGGATAATATGCAATTGGCTCATTAGTCCAAAACGAATGTTGAATTAGTTGGATATGTCAATTTCAACTATATTTCACACACTATTAATATTATGCTATATGTTGAAAAACATTTTAATTATTAATTAAAGTAGTACAGCATATTAGCTAAATTTAAATTTATTTAAATAATTACCAATCATCCATCGTCTCCGTAGCAATTGTAAACCGTATTTAAACTTACCTTTAATTATATTTTTCAGGGCAGAAAAAACTAAGGAGATGACACGACTACTTCGCGACTTTGCAAGATTGTACCGATAAAACCACACAGATTATACTAAATATAAATAAATTATAAAATGATATTACGAAAGACCTTTAGTCCACGCTCTTATCAAGACACGAAGACTGAGCGAAGCTTCCGATCAATGATCAACCTTAAATTGGTGAAATTAAGGTTGATTTTATTTTGATTTTGATCAAACACGTGTATGGAATAGACTTGTGCTGAAATCTAATCATTTGATGAATAAACGAAGGTATATTGTAAACTGTTGTATGTGTAGCAATTTTTGAAATCCTGTAGCTTGTGGCCGCAGAGAATTATAATATCAATGATTATTTCTTAACATAAACTTATCATGAATAGGAAAAATTTGAATATAAATTAATTATGTTTCAAAACAACAGTTGCTTATTGCTTTAGATTTAAATCAATTAAATAATATTTGATGCTAAAACAACTTACCATTATGAGTATGCATATGTAAAAGTGAATTAGATAACGAGTTGGGGATAGGAGAAAAGTTGCCATAATGTGAGATATATTATCTGATTAAAGCACCCAGCACCAGGTCTGTAACTGCATAATATTAAGTAGGTACATTATTAACGATCACGGCTCCTAGTCCTGTAGTCCACGAAGCTCTCGTCGCCACAAGTCAGGTGTCAACGTTGCGATATCCATTGTAGTAGTTAGCTGATGACTCTGAGCTATACCGTCATACATTTGTATACGTAGATTTGTATGTCTGCTCCTTTATTTTTTTCATTTCAATTGATTTCACAGCAATACTTTACGTTTTCTTGTCGTTATAAACCTGTTGTGTAAAGGTTATTTGTAGTTTTTTATTGTTAGTTAAGTGGTTTTACTTATAGAACAAGTGTAAGCCTGCCAATCAGATTGTCAATCGAACGACTGATACGGGAATTGGAAAATAATCTGCTTGCTGCGATAATTTTACTGGATACATAAGTTCGAACATTTTTATACAATAAATTAATATCAAGATCTAACGCCATTGTACTGAAAATGTCGTTTATTCTGATTTTTATTTGTCTCATTTTGATGTATAAGACGCTCGTACAAATTATGGGTAGGTTGCGCTTACCTTTAGAAATTACTGTTACTTCCGTGATTGCATTTATGATTGAACAATATCTTATGGTTTAAGAGTGTTTTTTATTTGAATATTTTTTCGTGTGCTCACATTTTTATTGATATAGATAATGTCGTCATGTGATCTAAAGAAATATGTTTCAAAATCCATTTGTTTATAACTACAAGAAGACATAAGGTAAATAATTTTGTGCTCTTTTTTCTGATCAAACGACGCATCACAGCGATGAGTTAGGTAAGTAGTAATACTTTCTATTGACGGAAATATATTTTGTTATATACTCACACTTATTTAAAATGTGATAAACTACGCATTGAATTGTAAATATTTATTATAAATGTTTACTTTTATATTTGAGTTTTATTTTTATAAACACTTCTCATCAGAAAAATCAAAACACTTCCGTTTTTATGGTTTTTGTCCTAATTTAACACAAAAATGTTTTAATTCCATGAAAAAATCACATGATTATGTAGCTGTCAGTTTGGCCATTACAGTGATAAGCGAAAATTCTAAATCCAAAATTAGAATTTCATTTGGGTGCTATAAATGAAATGATTCACTGTTTAGAGACAAATGTGTCTTTAGAGTTGGAGTACATTTCATCATAGAAAACTAAAAATTAGCGCTTATCTTAAAACTTTTTGTTCTGTGTTCTGTATACTGTGTGTGTCACTTCGGGTCACTTCTGAGCGAGATGATCGATTTATTGTAACAACTTCTTTACGAAATCGACACCTTAATGCTTTTCAACTGCAGCAGCAGCTTCATGTTGTACATAGGGTGGCTGTAAGTGACTCTACAATTAGAAGAAGGTTAAAGGAACGTAGACTGGTACCGCACAAGCCAGCAAATGGGCCGAAATTAACTGCAGATCATCGAACAGCGCGCCTTAACTTTGCACGTGAGCTCCTAAATTGGTCATACCTACAGTGGAACAAAGTCCTCTTTTCTGATGAGTGTAAAATTATGCTGTATGGTAACGACGGAAGGAACAAGGTCAGAAGAGATGGAGAACGCTTTGCACAACGCTGCATTGAAGAAAAGATCAGTAGGCTAATTCACGTAATTTCTTGACGCGGCGATCAAGTTGCGGTGCAGTTGCAATGAAGTTTACGTCTTAATGCAAAATTATATTCTTGTAATTGTTTAGCTGCGCGTGAGCTGCACGTAAGCTATGCGTAAACTGCGCGTGTGCTACTTTTGACATGGCTTTCAGGTTTTTGGGCCATTACATCAGTTAAATTTACCCACGGTGAGGCCACATGAGGGAAATTAATTTACTCACTAAGTAATCACATGGAATCGCACCTTTAACGTTTCACGTTGATCGGACTAAACTGTCATTTGAGACATCAAATGAATAGGTGAATACCGATCAAGTTGCGATCTGAATCACGCTTAAAAAACGCGCAGCAGTAGAATACTCTAAAGCGCTCGCGTGACGCGAACTTGACGTGAGCGTATCTGACAGCAGTTGTCAAAATTACGTGAATACGAAAAGGGCTATTTTGATCGAAACTTAACTGCAACTGAACTTATTTAATTACGTGAATTAGCCTACAGTTATGGTGGCGGTTCGTGGACGGTTTGGGGAGGAATCAGCGCTGACGGTAAGACAGAGCTTGTCTTTGTCTGGGCCACGTCTGCCTGCACTAAATAGTCATCGGTACATCGAACAGTGTCTTGAGCCCCACGTGATGCCCTATGCACATTTTATTGGCAACGGTTCCATATTCATGCACGACAATGCTAAGGCTCACACCGCGAGCGTCGTACGAGATTATGTTACCGAAGTCGGTATCTCCATTATGGAATGGCCAGCAGGACGCCCAGACATGAATCCGATTGAACATCTATGGGATGAATTAAAGAGACGAATTCGTGCAAGAGATCCTGCTCCAGAAACACTTAGCCAGCTGCAAAATGAAATCCAAGAGGAATGGAACGGAAAGCCACAACATTTGATCGTGATTCTCATCCGATCGATGAAGAACTGTATAGAAGCAGTAATAAGAGCTCGGGGAGGGAATACAAGTTATTAAATAAAGGTTTCTTAGCTTTTTTTTTCATTTATGTGTGTTGTTTTATCAGTGACGTGCACAGGATTTTAAGACAGGGTAGGCAGAAAATTTTAAAAGGTCTCTTACCAAAAATTTTCACTGCATATTGGTTTAGGTTCGTCGTCGTATCGAATATTATGATGTGTGTGATTTACCACCTCAAATATACATAAATTGACTGAATTTATGAACATATCAATTTGCGGATATTCGAAGTGGCCTTTCGGCGCATTTGTCTGATGTTCTGTATTTGCAAAATAAATATCTAACAAAAAAAAAGTCGGTCGTATGTTGTGCGTGACGGAACTATAAAGTTAATAAATATATTTTTTTTATTTATAAGTTAAATCTACACGTCTTTCTTTCAGTAAGAATTTTTGCAATACGGAATCGTAAAAGTTAGGAACGCGTTTTATTGTAGTAAGAAGGATTTTTTCTATTGATGTCATGAAAAGATCTGTAAGTCGTTCCTGGCCTTGTGTATTTCTTAAATAAGTATGTATACGTTTTAGCGACGAAAAGGACCTTTCGGTTGAAGCACTGCTCGCGGGAACCGTAACAATAAATTTTGCCAAACGCAGTGCTTCGGAAAAGACTGTATTTATTTTCGTAAAAAGGTTTTATAATTTTATAAATACTAAGGCTTTTGAATTCGGCGGTTATAAACACATTTGAGCTCATTGATAAGGCGGTCTAAGTTGAATAATAATAATAATATTCTACCACAAACACACAACACCATCTAGCCCAAACTAAGCAAGGCTTCTACTATGGGTACTAGACAATGGATAAACATAAATATATACAATATTTTTTTGTAAATACATACACATTAAACATAGAAACACCCAGACCAAGACAAACATCCTTGTCCATGTACACAAATGTTTGACTTGTGCGGGAATCGAACTCGCGACCTCAGGCGTGGCAGTCGGTTACACTAACCACTACGCCATCGAGGCCGACATAAATTATAATTAATGATTTATAAACATATACGAATTGCGTTGCTAATTCAACCGGAAAATTGACATTATAATTATTGAAATTTTCGTACGATAGTAATTTAAAAAACTTTAATTTTTTTAGGTTTTTATAACGGTCGCGACATTCGTTAGATATATTGTCTTCAATTTCAATGAAAATCCGCTTAAAATAAATTTTGGTGTCTACATTACGTTTCGGTTTTGGCGGTCCTGTTATACTTTTCACGCGTTCAAAAATGATTTCAAACTTAGATTTCACGCGTTCAAAAATGATTTCAAACTTAGATCTGAATGTATCCAAAAACAATTCAAATTCTTTAACTTTTTCACGCAATAAATTACATCCGACGTCTTGTAATAGCGCGCCTTGTATATAAAATTAATGTGTCAGCAGTCTGTCTCTACACAATATGTGTCTCTACAGTCTTTTTTTGCATAACTTCGTAAAGGATATCAGTTTCCGCGAATATTTCATTAAACACTTAAGTACACACAAATTGGAATACAAAGTCTTTTAAATTGTATAACAACGAAGCCCGACTTAAAGTCTCGCCCTCCCAGGCGCCTACATTTTCCACGATATCCTCAAATAACTCAATTAAATTAGTAAAAGAATGGAGAATCACATTTACAGTACGCGAATTGTAAGTCCACCGAATGAATTACTTAAAACGCATCACTTTATAATACCTGTATACACACACCATCTGAATAACTTTCACAGTGAAGAATTTCCATTTTTCACTCTATAAAAACGTTAAAATGTTAAATGAACTGCGACAACACAAGATAAACAGAACAAATATTAACAATGGCATCTTCTTAGAACTCGCATAAAATTAAACAAAATACCTACGACACAAAATAATAGTCCTTCAGATAACGTTTGTTGCATTGCATAACATTCGTCGTACTTCGGCAATTCTCGTGAACTTTCGTCATATACGAAGGGCACTGAACATGTCATATACTCTTTTTTTTTTCCGTTTGTGTGCGTAAGCTTTAACATTGTGTGGCAAATATTTATAGGAACGCACATAGATATTTTTGTGTCCGTCTCGATGCACACATGCAAAGAATTATGCAATATTAGTTCATGTCTATTCCGTCGAATTAGGCGCTGGCTGCCAGCGCTAGTGCAGCAGGTACGCGACAGTTGGCGCTGATATTATGATATAGGTTTTAAGAAATTTTGTTTATGGAAATTAATTATTCGTCGATAAATATAATTATTGAACTTCAAAATAAAATATAATTAATATTTATCTGAGTTAGAGAGGAGTAAAAGGAGTTAGGGTAGACAGTGTCTTTTTGTCTTTATGAACCGCACGCCACTGTGTTTTATCAATTTCCTTTATACTCCATACAGAGTAAAAATTACTTGTTAAACAAAATACGAAACCTATGAAAATTTAATTTGAATTTAGAACATTAACATTAGGATTTGAATACCTCATATTATTCACAATTAAACGAAATTTGATATTATTTCTAATTATACACATTTTTATACAAAACATTAACTTGCAAGGTGTTTCGATTTTTTTACGGAGAAATGTATTTTGTCATATACCTACATTTAAATTAAGATAATATACCAAATTGCGGAAGGCCCACTTACCACAGGCACTACGTTTTATTAGCTCTACAAAATGAACACTAGCTTGTGCTAATTACATTTTGTTTTAGTGCAATTGTTAACATGCTGTATAAACGCTTTACCTTCAGCTAGTGCCACGATTTGTAACATTGCTTGTAGAAGTAATGTTGCGTTAAAATGATAAGATAGGTTATAATAATATTGTATTAATACAAGTTTTGTATAAATCTTTTTATTTCATAAACTTATTATAAAATAATATATGTTACCATTATCATATTAAAATATCTTACACAGGAACTATAAATAACGACAGTATGAAGAATGGAGGTGGAGGTCTATAAGCTTGTACACAGTTGCACTTGCTACTTCTTCTTGGCGTTCTTAGGACTTGACAGTGTTACGAAACTGACTCGTCGCGGGGCTTTAGGACTTGGCGCGGCTTTCACAGTCACGGACTCTTTCACATCAGTCACTTTAGCTTGCTTCAAAAAGTTACTACTTTCCAAAGTACTTTGTGTAGATTTTGGAGTAGGTGGCTTACTTTTCTCTGTGTTTGTTCCACTCTTTGGAGTACTTGGTTGTACAGTGTCAACCTTGTTAGTACCTTTAGGAATTCCTGTATCTTTCACACTGTTTAAAGTATTCGTTTTAGGTGAATCTGGTGACTGGCTAGACGATTTCGTGCCTTGAGTTTCTTCGTAAACTAATTTAATATCTTCGCTGTCGTCTATGATCATAATCTCTGAATCTTTAGAATCTTTACTAGTATGTTTAGGCTTAATAATTTCGCTGCTACTGTTGTCTGACCATGATGGCATAGCCACTTCCTCCAACACGTCTATTTTGACCGGAGTCTTTTGCTGTACTTCTATTTTCTGTTTCTTAGGCGATTTTTCTCCGGGCGCTTTGAATTTGATGAACGAGTCTATTTTATTAACAGATTTGGTTTCCTTTTGTTCTTTAGATTTTGATTCTTTTTGTGTCGGTTTGGCGTCATCAGGTTTTTTCTCTTCTTTAGGTGTTTCTACGAGTTGTTCTTCAACTTCCATAGGTTCTGTGGAATGAAAGATCAAGTTACTAAAATTATATATTCTACATGCACATTCATACTTTAAGAACGAATGTGTCTAAATGTTCAATAAATAGATTTGTGAAGCATTTAGAGTGCAAAGCATTGATTTCTTACTATGTAGAGGTCTATAAGCTTGTACACACTTGTATGCTTCTATCACCATTGCAATCACTCCTTCAATGAAGGTAGATCAAGACTTCGAAGAGTCGGGTGGTATTTACCTGCAGCTGTGACAGGCGAGGCCGGTACATCGTCAGGCAGCACTTCACCGAGTTCACCCTCCGCGAACGTGATAACAGAACAGTACCCGTCCGTGCTGGATGCCACCAGCGTTCGTCCGTCCGGTGACCACGTCAAATCTGTTAGCCTGATAAATATAAGAATAAGGAATCTTAATTCAAATGGTCAATGCAGATATTCTTGTGAAGGTTTATTATTACAATAATATTATTGTATATATAATAGATTGGTTTCACTAAGAGTAGGTAGAAGTGATACCAATAACCATTATGAATATTCTGTAACAGGCAATGTATGGGTAAAAATTTCTTAGTAAAATAAAGAAGATCATACCTTTTGACTGTATCAATAACTTACATGTCTAGATAATAAATAGATGCATTTCATATTTTGTATTATAATCTAAATTCTTTGCCTTCTAAGTTATTACATTATGATAGTATACTTTAGTATTTTTACTTACTACAAACAATGGATGACTCACCTAGTATAATGGATATTAGAAATGAGTGCAATGGGCGTCCTCTGCTGCGTGTCGTACACGAGCACGGAGCGCTTGGTCCCGACGGCGAGCAGCAGGCGGCGCGCGAGCGGGAAGGCGGGCGGCGGGCCGGCGCGCCGCGGGGCGAACGCGCGCGGCGACCAGCGTGTCACCAGCGCCGCCTCGCCGCACGGCAGGATACACGCCGGCCTGCACAGTTCTCATTATACACTTTATGTCAAGGTGGTGCGTATGTACGAGGCATGCCTTTTAAGTTCTGTCGTTTAAATATTTCCCGCTAATTTAGAATTTAGAATTGCTCAATTTTCAAATTTGTTTGAATTTAGAATGGCAAAACAATTAAAAGAATTAGGATTGATGCAACTATTTAGTCACAGCGTTGTTTCGAATCTGTCAGGTCGCGCACAAAAATGAATCTCTCGAAGGAAAACGTCCGCGGTATAATTTTTACAACTTTCGGAGAAGCCTAACTCTGATTCAATGTTTTGAGGAGTTAAGATCTATGTTTTATGATGAAGCACCTCGTCTACGAACTGTCGAACACTGGTATTTAGAATTCCAGCGTGGAAATACTAGTCTTAGTGACTAATCTCGTGAAGAACATCCAAAATCCGCCTTTACTGTAGAAAGTATCGTTGCTGTGAGACAACTGATACTCGAAGATCGTCCTGTGACATATTGGGAGATAGAGGCGTTAATAGGCATCTCAGGGACAACCATTCAAAAACCTTGCATGAGGAGCTTAGTGTGAGAAAGCTAGTTTGCCGATGGATCCCGCATTTGCTTTCCGATGATCATAAGGCGGCCCGCGTCTGATGGTGTAAGAAAACTCTCCAAAGATTCAAGCGAGGAGTCAAATCACGTCTACGACATTATCAATGGTGACGAATCTTGGATTTATACATACGACACTAATGCCAAACAGCAATCCACAACCTGTCTTCCTAGATGAGCCAAAGCCGACTAAAGTTATTCGCTCTCGAAGCACTTCGAAAAAGATGGTGGCTATGTTCGTGACGAAAACCGGTCACGTTACAACAATTGCGCTTTTTTTATTTTATTTTTATTTTGCTCTTCAAAATGACCACACTCCGCCTGATGTCGTGTGGTCTAAGAGCAGTGGCCTCCACATCGTCCTCTTAGCAGCCGAGGCGATGCTGAGGTCTCTACTTGACGGCCTGAGAAGGTGCTTTTTAACGCTCCGCTTAAAGGACCCAGGATTGAAGGAAGAAGGACACGTGCCTCGGCAGAGAATTCCATGCCTTGATCGTTCGGCAGAAGTATGAAGACCCAAACTTGTTGGTACGCACTCTAGTCGTCTCCACCATTTAAGGATGGCATCTGAGCCCAGCACGCGTTGTTCTGGATAGGAAAGGGGAGGGCAGGATAAGGTGGAATAACTCTTTAGAGCACTCCCCGTGGTATATTCTGTAGAAACATGCCAATGAGGTAATGTCCCTACGGAGTTGCAGAGGTTCCAGTGAACTCGTGACCTCTGGATCTCCGATCATACGGACAGCCCGCCGCTGTAACCTGTCAAGAGTGTCTAGCAAGTACTGCGCGAAGCTATCCCAAAGATGAGAACAGTACTCCACGCAAAGGCGCACTTGTGCCTTATACAATAGGCACAGCTGCCCAGGCGCGAAGAATCGCCTCACCCTGTTCAGAACTCCGACGTTTCGCGAAGCTTGCTTAATGACGCTCTCGATGTAGGTTTTGGGATTAAGGGAGCGGCAAAGATCCATACCTAAGATGGAGAGGCTGTCACGTATCACCAGTGGAGTGTTCTTCAGAGAAGGGAGGGGATGGTACGGAGACTTTTTTGTTGAGAACGCGCATGCCTGGGTCTTCTTGGCGTTGAACTGGACCAAGTTCTTGGCACCCCATTCAGAGATGCGGTCCAAGGTCTGGTCAAGTTCAACGACAAGATCTTGCCTTTTCCCCTCAACCTCAGCCTGTTTGGTCCCAGGACGTCCGAGATATCGCCCATGCACGGTACTGTCATCCGCATAACAATGTATGTTGCCGAGTTTCAACATATCATTGATATGCAGACGAAAGAGCGTAGGGGATAAGACGGACCCCTGAGGCGCTCCTGCATTGACCTGCATAAATTTGGAAGCGCGACCGTCGCAAAAGACCCGAGTACGTCGCTTCTGCAGGAAACTTGCAATCCAGGTGCACAGTTGAGGGGGCAAGCCATAGGCCGGCAGCTTGGAAAGAAGAGACCGGTGCCAGACTCTATCGAAAGCTTTGGCTATGTCTAGGCTGACAGCCAAAGACTCGACGTGCTTATCCATAGCCTCACCCCAGAGGTGCGTGACGAACGCTAGAAGATCACCCGTTGATCGTTTAGCCCGAAAGCCGTATTGGTGATCATTGATCAACGAGTGATCCTCACGGTAGCGGACAATTTGGGTGTTTAAAATCCGCTCGAACACCTTGGAGAGCACCGAGGTGATAGCTATGAGTCGATAGTTGCCTGGCTCGGAACGGTTCTCCTTTTTGGGAATCGGTTGAACGTTCGCCTCCTTCCAAGCCTCAGGCACAGTGCCTGCGGCGTAAGACGTCCGGTATAGGCGCGCAAGTGTGGGAGACAACTCCGCTGCACATTTTTTGAGCACCACAGCTGGGATACCGTCAGGACCACTGGTTTTCCGAACATCGAGAGACTGCAGTATCGCACGAACGTCACGTTGCCTGATAAGTATATCAGGCATGGTGTAGCCGCAGTTGGCAATATTAGGCGGCTGCGAACCGCAGTTGTCGATTCGGGAGTTGGCCGCAAAGAGATTTGCAAGCAGATCTGCTTTCTCCTGCGGCCGATGAGCCAGTGATCCATTCGGATATCTCAAAGGGGGCAGCGAGGTCTGGCAGAAGTTGGACTGCACGGCTTTAGCCAGGCGCCAATAGCTACGACTGCCCGTAGGATGCGCCATGAGTTCCTGGCCGAACCGTGCTACGGGCTGGGCATCCGCTCTTAAGTATCTTGCAGACCTTTGTGGCTTGGTTGAACGCTGCCTTCAGGTGATCCACGTTAGAGTCGTGGAAAGCGCGAGCCCTGGTCCAAGCGCGATACTCTGTCTGTTTGCGTTCAACAGCATCAGCGCATTCACGACCGAACCAGGGCCTTTTCCTGCCGCCGCTCGTGACATCACTGTATGGAATATAATATTCCATACCCAGGTTGATTTCACCAGCGACAGCAGTAGCGCTTTCTGATGGATCCCTGTTCTCAAAGCAGCATTGAGCCCAAGGGATGGATGCGAAGTACTCCCGCATTCCATCCCAGTCTGCTGACGAGTAGTGCCACAGTCGTCGTCTTGCCTCCTCGGGTCGTGTGGGTGTAACTACAACAGCTGTGGCACAAACCAGACAGTGGTCTGAGGTGCCCAGAGGAGCACGAATCGACACTCTGTACCGGTTCGGGTTACTCGTCAGCAGCAGATCAAGCAGAGAGGGCGTTTGACCTGCAATGTCCGGTATCCGGGTGGGCTGGAGTAACAGTTGAGACAGGTCATGTGTGAGAGCGAACGCATGGGCAATTCGTCCCGCGTGGTCTGTTTTGGGAGAACCCAACCAGGTCTCATGGTGGGCATTGAAAAAAGAAGAACGTTTAAAGCAGAGTGGTATACCACAGTTAGTTTGCCACAAGTCATCGCCGAAGTTCGAAAATCTAACCCAAAGCGACGCATCATCCTACACCATGACAACGCAAGCTCACATACCGCTGGTAAAACAATTGATTATCTGAAGCAGGAAAACGTAGAAATACTCGACCATCCGCCATACAGTCCTGACGTGAGCCCTAACGATTCCTTTACATTTCCTAAAAATAAGAAAACTCTTCGTGGGCAAAGGTTCAGTCCGGTGAAGAAGCAGTCGACGCTTTCAAGTCGGCCATTTTGGACATAACAACTTTGGAGTGGAATGAGTGTTTTAATAGTTCGAGCGAATGAAAAAATGTATAAAACTTCGAGGTGAATACTTTGAAAAACAATAAATAATACTTTAAGGTTCTAGTTGTTTTTTTTTTCTTCTTCAAACAACAAAACTTAAAAGGCATGCCTCGTACAGTGTCCATTTTTAATTAGGTAAATGGCTAAAATTGAGAATTATATGAGTATACTATTATAATAACATAATAGATTTGGACCGCGGCTTCACTCCCGTAATGTAGGTTTTATCAATTTTCTGTCTGTACCCCTGACGTGTATGGGAAATTTCATGATAATTCGTCAAGTAGTTAATGGGTAAAAATGTAACCAACAAACTCATATGAATGGTAAATAATGATAAAATTGCTCAATGGAGTCTTGGGCTTGATTCTGATGAAAGGTAATAAATTCGATTTAAAGAAAATCTATTTTTCTTTAAGCAATCATGTCGATTACTACATTTAACCACTTAGATCCAAAAGCCCTGTTATACATATGTATATCGAATTTTTTGCATTTTATGAGGCCACCAGTGTGCCACTGCAATTCAATAAACTACAATTGACTCGCACGTCGCCCCAGTGGCCAGACACAATAGATTTTAATTATGTCTGGTATTCTAAGACTACACTAATATATACTATTTTCTGCTGTATGTCGACAAAGTAAAATATTATTCACTTACACTTTTAAAGAATATCTCGTGTAAATATAGACAGCATTCATAGGTTTCACATCCACTTTCCCCTGTTCTGGCTCAATCTTGCCCGCTGGTACAGCAATCAGTAGCCCATCTGGACTGAACTGTACTCTTCTATAATATGTCTGCAATGTGTCATCATGGAAGAGCCGAACTTTAACATCGTGAAGCGGATGTTCCGCAGAGAACGGTAGAATGGCCTTGCTACTGCGAGATGTTACTTTTTTTGTCGCCACGTCGAATGTGCGGAATACTCTGGAAAATAATTAGTTTCATGAGATTTTTATATACAACAGGTAACATAATAAACGCACATCCTGAAAGTAGTTTGTTCAAAATCAGCTACTGAATCAATTCCAGCAATTTTTAATATAGGTAATATTGTATCCCTAAAATAATTAAAACTAATTAAATTATAGTCACCCATTTATTAAACAGCTGAAATAAACGAAAGTGTATCATAATTATGTAGTAAGTAGAATATTATTATATATAATTCAAGGCAATAAGGTTTTTGATGCAATAAAGGCAATAATGTTAGATTTATTGTAATATACCCAATAAAAGTAACATTTTAATGATTATATTATTATTACGATTTAATAATCTAATTGGTGTGTTTAAGGTTGTGCATTATATCTGTGACATGTTGTATATAGATGAAATACAATCTCTATATATATATAGCACCCCTATAAAAACAGCATTTTGTAAAAAGTTTTGTATAGAATGAAATGAAACAACTTGTGTACATTTTAAATGATCTTTACTTTGATATAAAATCAATATTTCGTCGGCCACCCTTAGCCGCCGCTAACACCGTAGCTAACACCCGCTAACACAGTAGCTATTCATCTTGGCATAGAGCCTACAAGATTTTTACATTGTTCTTCAGTTATGGTATTCCATTCTTGGCGGAGGCGTATTTTTAGTTCTTCTTTTGTTGTTATTGTGTGGCGCCGGACCTTACGCTTTAGGATTCCCCATAATGTTCTATAGGATTAAGGTCCGGCGACTATGCAGGCCATTCCAAGAGCTCAATGAAATTTTCACGAAACTATGACATTGTGCGGGCTGATTTATGGCATGGTGCGTTATCTTCTGAAATTTAACTCCATCCATATTAATGTCACCAAAAATTGTAAAATCGAAGGCAATAAAGCTGATTCCAAACACATTCATGTATTTTGTAGAGTCCCTTCGGCCCTCATACACAAACATTTCGCTGACTCCTGTATCAGACATGCAGACCCAGATTATCCCGGTACCTGCGCCGTGTTCTACAGTCGGGACCACACACTCTGGGATAAATTCTTCTCCCCCATGGCGACGCACGAAGGTAGCACCAGGGGTTCCAAAGACCAAACAAAAACAAAATAAATAGAGATTAACTAATCATGAAAAGACAACAGTATAGCTTTTAAATTTCAACAATACTTATTTATCCATTTGGACATTCACATTATCTAACTTACTTCAAAGTTTGATTCGTCTGATCACACAATATTTGATCAGTCTTTTTTAGTGTAATGTTGGTACTTTAAGGCCCGGCCCATGCATAGCAAGCCTTTTTATTATAGTCTGAGATCAATGGCTTCTTCCTGGTTTTACACCCTTTGAGACCAGCTTCCTGAAGTATTCGTTTTGGCAGAAATTGTGTTGTAACTCGCCACTGAGAACTCAGCAGCGACCTCAGAAGACATTTTTATCCTGTTTTTCAAAGACTCTCACAAATTTTGGATCTTCACGGTCACTGGTAATACCTTTTCGCCCAGTTCTGGGCATATCGCTGTGCGTACCCAGTAGCGGCGAATCGCTGAATGGTAAATTGCACCGCTTGGCGCGACCACTTAACAGATCTGGATATCTCAACTTGGGATTACCCTT